>PVKA01033386.1:0-24393 GCA_004027165.1 Ctenomys sociabilis
GCGCCACCACGCCCGGCTTTTTTGTCTTTTTGAGACAGAGTCTCACTATGCAGTTCAGGCTGGCCTCGAGCTCACTTTGTAGCTCAGGCTGGTCTCAAACTCACAACAATCCTCCTGCCTCAGCCTCTCGAGTGCTGGGATTACAAGCATGCGCCACCACGCCCGGCATCAATTTCTCATTTTTTAGGGCTGGCCAGACAGTGGATTAAAGCGCCTGCTTAGGCAGAGGCAGGGGCCAGAGGCTCGATCCCCAGGCCTGTTCTGCCAGCCCCATCCCTGAATTGCACTGAGACAGCAATTGATACTGGGCATGGTGGTATCAATTACACACCTGTAATCCCAGCATTTGGGAGGCTGAAAACAGGAGGATGACTATGAGTCCAATCTGTATAGTGAGATTCTGTAAGTTATCACTTTTTGTATAAAATATGTATGTAGCTGTTAATATTCTCTAGGGATTCAAATATTAGAACATTCGTGGTTGTTGAAAATAATGGTTCTATTTCATGTTCCACCAAGGCACTTGATATGTAGATAAGATAGTAATATTAATCTTAATATTAATCTTACTGCCTTCATTACAACGTAATGTCATCAACTTTCTTTTCTGGATGTTCAACAATTAAGGTTTTAGGCCAAATACTAAAAAATAGATGAGGTAAGAGGGCAGCCAATATTTTTTTTGGCAGAACTGGGGATTGAACTCAGACCCTTGCACTTGCCAGGGAAGCGCTTATTCCACTGAGCCATCTCCCTGGCCTAACAGCCAATATTTTTGACCCAGCCCTCCAAGGTCAATGAGGACCCAGGACATAAGAGAACCTCTGCTGCACAAGGGAACATCCCATCACTCAGTGAGTCTTCTGACCAAGGAGATTGTAGGACCACAGAGGAAAGTGTTCAGTGATGTATAATGTGCCCATGGAGAGTCAGCTGGAGGAAAAAAAAATATCTCCCAATCTATCACAGAAAGCAACTTGGTCAAGCAATGGCCATGACTCATTCAGACAGCTGATACTCATAGAAGGTGTTATACATGGGTCCAGGGTAATTCCTGAGGAGGTTTAACGGACCTTGATCAATAGCAAAAAATTAATGAATACCACTCTCATTTTAACTTGGTCTTGAACATCCAGCAAAAAACTACATTCACACACAGAAAAAATATTGTCAAAAGCCGGGCATGGTGGCGCATGCCTGTGATCCCAGCACTGGGGAGGCTGAGGCAGGAGGATTGTTGTGAGTTCGAGACCAGCCTGAACTACAAAGTGAGCTTAAGCCCAGCCTGAATTGCATAGTGAGACCCTGTCTCAAAAAGATAAAAAAAAGACAAAAAAAAATATTGTCTACAGAGTCCTCCAAACATAGCCCCTCCAACTTCAACTGACTACCTGTCACTTGCAACTACAAAACAGAAAAGGGGAGATGTGGGGTGCAGCTGAAGCTGAAAACTGATCACACATGCAAGGGCGAGGCAAGGCCTGTCTGAGAACAAAAAGCTTCTGAGGAAAGCCACATGAACAAGCTACTTTAGTCCAGAGAACAAGCAATGAGACAATCCAGGCAATGGCTTGTTAGGTAAAGCAGGTGTCATGTGACACGAACCTGCCAAATACATAAATAAATGCACTATGGTGGTTGAGCAGTTTCTTTCTTCTCATCCCAAGACAGCGTTCCACCTGACCTCAGCGGTCCATCTCTTATCTGTATTTCTCCATTCACTCAACATTCTCCACTCCCCAGGAATTGTCAGAGTCCTCTGAGCCATGGCACCGAGGGGGGTATGCATGCCTGCGCTACCAGGACTCCTAGAAGCTGGGATGAGAAGATCCTAAGTTTGAGCCCTGGCTTGGCAATGGCAAGATTCTGTCTTAAAATTTTAAAAATTGGGCTAGTGAAGTAGCACAGGAGACTAAGTCCCTGTTTTGGCAAACACAGGGACCGGGATTTGGTCACGGGCAGGCACCACATGCCGTGCTGGCTCCTCCCCCTGGGTACCCTGAGCTGGCCACCAAGTCGGGGTGTGGTGGCACACACCTGTCATCCCAGTGCTGGAGAGGCTGAAAACAGGAGGATCAATAGCAGTCCAACCTTGTGTAGTCAGACCCCGTACCAAATACATTTTTTTTTATTTTTCCAGATATGGTAGTGCCAGCATTCAGGAGGCTGAGGCAGAAAGACTACCACAAGTTCAATGCCACCCAGGGATACATAGTAAATTCAAGGCTAGCCTGGATGATATAGTGAGACCCAATCTCAGAAACAAATAAGTGCCAGGCATGGTGGTATGTACCTGTAATCCCAGCACTTGAGAGGCTGAGGCAGAAGGGCTGCCATGAGCTTTAAGGCCATCATGGGATACATACTGAGTTCAAGGCCAGCCTGTACTACCTACTGAGCCCCTGTCTCAAATAATAATAATAATAATAATAATAATTATTATTATTATTATTATAAATTAAAATAAATAAATAAATTTAAGGAGGTGGGAGCTGGGACTATACCACACTACAAACGTCCTGGGTTTAGTCCCTAGCACCAGAAAAAAAGAAAAGTTCTAGGAGCCAGGGAGATGGCTCAGTGGAGTAAGTGCTTCCCTGGCAAGCACAAGGGCCTGAGTTCAATCCCTAGTTTCGCCAAAAAAAAAAAAAAAAAAAAAAAGTTCTAACCAGGGGGGTTTGTGTTTGTGGTGTAGGTCCATGCCTGTGCTTACCATAGGCAAAGGCCCTGGTGTACTCCCCAGCATGAAAAAATAAGGAAAAGAGTTTCAGACAGATTTTTTTGTATGTTTGTATTTTTTTTAAGGAAGGGTCTACAGGGTGTTCAGGGTCTCACTACTAGATTGGACTCATGTGATCTGCCTGTTTACAGCCTCCCAAGAGGGAGGCGTGTATCACCATGCCCAGTCTCAATTGCTGTCTCAGCACACCCCAGGGGCGGGGCCAGCAAGGCAGGCCCAGGGATTGAACCCTTGGCTCCTGCACCTGCTCGCAGGCACTTTAATCTGGCCAGCCCTCAGCCAGATTTTGAACCCAGAGCTACCTCTGAAAGCTTAAGACAGAAAGGCAGGTAACATCTGAGATGTCTGCAGGGGCAAACACCAAGGGAAAATGGACCAAAGATGCAAGTTTGGATTGGATAAAGAAAGCAGAGACAAAGGAAGGGAAGCAGATGGAGGCCACATCTCAGAGAGTGGTGGTAGACAGTGGGACAGATTAGGAGAGGCATGGGGAGGTCCCCTGGGATGGGAACACAGACACCCACTGGGAAATAGCAGTGTGGGGGCCCAAGGGTGCCCCTGGTGATGTCAGGGAGCCTAGGCTTCAAAGGGGCTCAAAGATTTCAAAGGGACTATCAGGGTAGAAAGCAGAACTAAGACCTTTCCCCGAAGCACGCCCCTTCCCAGGAGGAAACTGCAGGCCCAGATGCCCAGCCCCACAGGAAACCACGTGATGGAAAAAACACAAAACTTCTGGGGAGAGTGAGAAGTGAGGTAGTGAGGTTTCCTCAGCCCAGGGAAGGGAGGGGGCATTTTCCAACCGCAGGGATGGGGGAAGGCAGAGGGGGCCAGGCCTCACTGACCCATGCACACCTGCAGGGACACTGACACCCAGGGCCTCCACCCCTTCCACTCCACCCAGGAGCCCAGGGCCACCCTGCAGGGAAAGAGAGGAGGGGGTGAGGCCTTCCCTGAGATGGGATGAGGAAATCTCCTTGCAAATGAAGGCTGACCACAGGCCAAGAGTTCAGCTCCCCATGGGGGCAGATGCAAATTCCTTAGAGGGAGGGCAGCACCACAGGCAGGGAACACTCAGAAGTTGGGGCAAAAGCCTCCCACATGCACCCAGGTCAGAGGTGAGGCTCCTGAGCAGCCTCACCTCAGCAACTCCCAGGGTGCCGATCCTTAAGCTCCCAACCAGTCGGTCCCCTTCCCCACAAGCTCCTCTGACGCTTGGAAGCCAGCTCCCAGCCCTGCTGGATGGCCTGTCCAGCCCGCCTTCCTCTTCTGACCCCCAACTCACACAAATGTGCTCACTATGGCCCCCATCAAGCCTTGCTGTGCCACAGGCCAGACCTGGCAGGAAAAAAGGCCCAAGGAGTTTGAGGGGCACACAGCCATGAATGTTTCAGAAAGAAAAAAGCACTTCAGAAAGTGGCTCACGCCTGAAATCCCAGTACTCGGGAGACTGAGGTAGGAAGATCTTTGCTGTGAGTTCAAAGCCAGCCCGGGCTACATAGTGAGTTCAAGGTCAGCCTGAACTATATAGTGAGACCCTGTCTCAAGTAAATAAGTGGAAAAGAAAAAGAGGGCCGGGGAGATGGCTCAGTGGAATAAGCCGCTTCCCTGGCAAGTGCAAGGGCCTGAGTTCAATCCCTGGTTCCGCCAACATAAACAAATAAATAATAAATAAAAGTTTCTTTTTAAAAAAAGTACTTGAGAGAGCAAACACAAGGAAAAGGTTCACTGGTAGAAGAGGAAGCCGATAGATGATGGCTCCATGCTGACCGGGAAGGGGTCCTGGGGGGGCGCAGGACTTTGAGCTCCGCCTCATCCAGTTGTAAATCTTCATCAGCGATTTATCACAAACACAGATTAAGTTTGCAGAAATAAACCTCAAAAAGCCTGAAAACTGCCTTGGCTATAGCTCAGGGACAGAACATGAGCTCGGCCTTTAAGCACGAAGCCCTGGGCTCCAACCCAGCAGCAAGGAAAAACAATTACTAAAAGCTGGCAGCATCAAAGTTCAGAGGCATTGCAAATACAGGGCAAGGCCAGCTTTGCCGGCTCCAGAGTTCCAGGGGGGAAACCTTGGGCTGTTCACCTCCCTGTACCCTAACAGACTCCGCCACTGAAGTAATAAAGCAGGTCACAGTGTAATGAAAAGCTTGAATTTTGGTGTGAGGTTGGCACTGGGGATTGGATCCAGGGATTCACACAGAGCTATGTCTCCAGCCATGTTTTATTTTGAGACAGTGTCGCACTAAGTCCCTGAATTCCCCAGGCCATGTATAAAGTGGCAACACCCCACCTCGGCCTCCCAGAGTGCTGGGGTTAACACCACTCTGGGTAATGAACACTGCTGTTTCCCTTCCCTCACCTGTGCATCAGCGAGTGACAGGGCCCTACTTTTCTGGCAAAAGGAGGAAGAGTAGCCTGGAGTACAACCTGTCCCCAGGACAGAGTTGGGCCCTGAGCCTAGGGGGCCACCCACACCTGTGTTTAAGTGTCCATGTGGGGACCCTAAGACCAGCTAAACTCGATCAATCCCAATGAACTGAACAGTCCTCACCAGGCTGCTGAGATAAGGCACTAAGTGTCCTGATAAAAGGGAATCCCCAGCAATTGGGAGGCTGAGGCAGGAGGATCACCATCACCACGAGCCAGCCTGGGCTACAGAGTGAGTTCAAAACCTGCCTAAGCTACATAGCAAGACCTTGTCTCAAAGCAACAAAAACTCGGGGCCGGGAAGATGGTTCAGTGGAATAAGCACTTTCTGGGTAAGTGCAAAGGTCTGAGTTCAATCTCTGGTTCTGACAAAAAAAAAAAAAGAGAGAGAGAGAGAAAGCAACAAAAACTAAAAACATGTTTAAAGGGAATCAATTATGGCCCTACCCACCAACTTCTCACTGCTCTGAAAAGCCCTGCCTGGCTAGGAGAGAGCTGAATGGAGGAGACTTACTTCCACAGAAAGAACTTTCAAGCAACAAGGCTGACCTGCCAGGAACACCAGGCTGAGGAGAGGCCTCCCTGTCACTCACAGGGTTGGCATGGCAGCTGACAGGGCAAGGCGGCCCTCAGGCCTTGCTTCCCAGAGGGCTAGGGAGTGGGTCTGTCACCTCTCACTGGTGGGGTCGGAGCAGTTGAGTGGGTACTTGAGGTGGATGATGGTGCCGTCACGGTCCTGGAGCACAGCCTGCTGCTGGGTGTAGTACTCCACCAGCTCAGTCAGCGTGGCAAATTTCTCCCCGCCATACAGGTCATAGAAGTCCCCGGAGTTCTGGATCCGAATATGGGTCACCTGATCCCCTACCCTGTTGGGTGCCAGGCCGTGAGGTGCACGGTGAGTGGGGACAGGCTAGGAGATGGGGACAAAGTGGGATAGTGGGTGTGCCAAGGAGTCTGGGGCTGGGCCACAGAGGAGGGAACCACGTACCTGACAGACAACGAGAAGTCTCCTTGGTTCTTGCGACTGGGCCGAGCCAGGAAGCTGCCATCCACGCCCCGGCCCTTGAGCAGAGTCTCCGCGTCCAGCCCACTGAGGTCCCGGTGGAACCACCTAGCGCAGAGGAAGCAGTGAGGAGGGTCCCCGGGCCCAGGCTCGGTGCCACCTGTTCCTATGGGCCCCGGCCCTTACCTCACCATCCTTGAGCTTCAGGAGAGGAAGGGTGTGCCAAGAAAGAGGAGGTGCAGCCTGTCCGGGCAGGAGAGCACTCAGAGGCTGAGCTCCCAGGGCCCGGGCCGCCGCCTTTACCACCTAAGTCCTAGGTCCTGGCACAGGGCTGCCAATCCACAGCCCCCAGGCAGCGGCAGGGCGGGGACAGGAAGGGGCGCGGCCGACCCCCCGGGGGGAACTCACATGTACTTCTCATTTTGGAGCTGAGCAAGCAAGGGAGAACTAGACGGTGGCGGTGGGGGAGGGACGGCTTCCCACATGTCTGCCCCAGGGACGGAGTGTGAGGACACATATGTCTTGGACCCTCCCCACCCACCTCAGGCCTCCTGCATGGGATCCCACACCACTGCCTCCTCTTCCACCAGCTGCCTCTCCACAGCCTTCTATGGCACTAACCAACAAGGATAGGGACCACTGTCACTGCAGGGAACGCTGCAGGCTACACACTGCCACAATGTCACTCATAGGCTTTCAAGTTATTTCATCAAGTCCTATGACATCAGTGCCCTCTGTCCCCATTTTATGAAGAAACTGAGACTCAGGGTGTTTAAAGCATTGCTCCAGGACAACAGGCCAGGATTCAAATCCAGATAGCTTGGCCCCAAGTCACCGCTTTTAGCTACACTAGCCATCCAGGCCTCCAGGAACAGGCTGAGCCACTCTCTGTCCAAAGGAGCTATGGAGGGATGAAGACCCTCTGCCCTCATCATCACCATCTATAGAGAAGAGGACAAAGTGACCCTTTTTCTGGCCATTCTCAGCAGGCGGCTACAGATGCTCTAAGTGCACAACTAAGTACAGAGGGGGCCAAACCAAAGGGGAGGAAGACAGGCGCAAGAACAGGGCTACCCTGGAGAGGGGAGCAGTTGGCTCAGGACTGGGCAGCTGCACCTCCCCCACTTGGTGGAGACCTGGCTGCATCTGCAGCACAGCTTACATATACATAAGGCCCGTGTTCACTCCCCAGCCCACAGTGAAAAGAAAAAGAAAACGTCCCCAATATTGCATGATGGCCATGAATGACCTTCATAAAAAGAAATACAATGACTAGGAGATAGCAATTCCTACAAATGTTCTGGAATGCCAGGAACACTTTGTCTCCATCTTGGTGTGATTCACACGTCTATTTAAATATGAACTTAGTGGTGCACACCTGTAATCCCAGCATTCAGAAGGCTGAGACAGGAGCATTGTCAAGAATTTAAGGCCAGTCTGGGCTACATAGTGAGACCCTTCCTCAAAACACCAACATTGGGGCTAGGGAGATGGCTCAGTGGAATAAGCCATCTTGGCAAGTGCAAGAACCTGAGTTCAATCCCAGGTTCTGCCAAAAAAAAAAAAAGACAAAACACCAACATTAATTAATTCTTAAAATATGAAGCTGGGGAGAAAGCTCTACAGTCTAATGCCTGCTTAGCAAGCACAAGGATACAGTGTTCCATCCCCAGTGCTGCATACCATGCAGGCTCTGGAACCCTGGGCACACCCTATAGGCCACCAAAACTGAGGGTGGTGGCACATGCCTATAATCCCAGTGCTGGGGAAACTGAGACAGAAGGATTACTGTGACTCCAAGCTGCATAGCAAGACCCTGTACCAAATTAATTAATTAAAGATTTTTTGGTGGTGGTGTTGTGTTTTAGGGAAAGTCTACAGGATGTTCAGGGTCTCACTACTAGATGGGACTCAATGATCTGCCTGTTTACAGACAACTGAGATCTGGGATTACAGGCATGCTCCACCATGCCCAGTCTCAATTGCCCTCTCTGTATGCCTCAGGGGCAGGGCCAGCACAGCAGGCCCAGGGATCAAACTCCAAACCCTGCGCCTGCTTGCAGGCACTTTAATCCCCTGAGCTATTTGGCCAGTCCTAAAGTTGTTTTTTTGTTTGTTTGTTTGTTTTGTTTTGTTTTTGTGGAGTCAGAGATTGAACTCAGGCCCTTGCACTTGCCAGGGAAGCATTTATTCTACAGAGCCATCTCCCCAGTCCTCTTAAAGATTTTTAAAAATATGAAGATGAGCATGGTGGCACACATCCATAATCCCAGCACTCAGGAGGCTGAGGCAAGAGGATAGTTTTGAGTTCAAGACCTGCCTGAGCTACAAAATGAGCTCAAGGCCAGTCTGAACTGTAAAAGACCTTGTGTCAAAAAGACAAAAAAAAGAAAGGTGTTGGGATGTGATATGGCTCAGTGACGAAGCAAATGGTTAGCATGTATGAGACCCTGGCTTCCACCCCGAGTATCACAAAAAGAAAGTATAAAATTAATCAGATTATGGGTCAGGGAGATAGCTCAACGGCATAAGCACCTGTCTAGAAAGCACAAGGTCCCCAGTTCCATTACTGGTACCACAAAAAAAAAAAAAAAAAAAAAAGTTAATCAGATTGTACGTACTTTATATCTCTTGTGTGTGTGTGTGTGTGTGTGTGTGTGTGTGTGTGTGTGTGTTTTGGGGGGGTGTTTTAAATAGGGTCTCACTATGTAGGCTGGCTTTGAACACATCATGTAGCCCAGGCAGGCTGGCCTTGGACTACTCTTCAGCTCTCCTGTGTCAGCCTCCTCAAGTGCTAGAATCACAGGTGCAGGCCACCACACCCAGTGCTGTTATGTCTCAATAAAAACATAAAAGTATGTGGCGGCACACGCCTGTAATGCATACATGAGAGGCTGAGGCAGGAGGGCCTCAAGCTGGAGGCTAGTCTGCCCTACTTGGTGGAATTAATAGAGTTAGGAACGATCCTGCTGAAAGTCCTGGGTTCTATCCCTTGTATTTTTATAAAAAATAACACCCTCCAAAATAAAATAAAATAAAAACTCTGACTTGCACACATAACAACCCCCACCCCGCTCCCGTGGCACTAAAGATTGAAACCAGGGCCTTCAGCCTGAGCCACATCCTCAGCCCTTCCTTCATTTCTTATTTCTACACAGAGTCTTGCTAAATTGCCCAGGCCGGACTGAAACTCCCCTCCCACCTCCAAGCATGCTGGTCTCACAGGCCCATGCCACCATGCCCAGTTCACTTTATCATTTTTTAGAAACATCCATTACAGGTTTTCTCCAGTTTCTCTTGAATACTGGTCCCCTGGGGAACTGGTTCCATCACTTTATCACACCGTCCCATTGCACAGCCTTCACTCTGGACTTCGTAACCCAGAGACCCAGGCTTCCTGGTGCCACCGAACCAGGGCAGAGGAATCTATGCAAAGTGGCCATGCACCCTGTCACCTCCCTCCCCAGACCTGATGCTGGGACAGTGAACAGAGTCACCAATACACCCGCCGGCTCGCCCACAAGGACGCCTTCCTGTCCTCCCCACACGCGGGCCCTGGGGCCTCCCACCCACGCCCTTCCACTGCCAGACCCGGTAGGCCAAGCTCCACACAGACGCCACCCACGCTTCCGAGCAGGCTCAGCTCCACACACCGACCACACCTGGGCCAGGGTCTCTCCTTCTACTGTCCCTGCCCTCTTCCACCCAGGGAGGGGTCAATGATCTCTCTGAAGCCTCCAATCCAGAAGGCAGACACGTGAATAAAATGCACAGACCCGCCGGGCGTGGTGGCGCATGCTTGTAATCCCAGCACTCGAGAGGCTAAGGCAGGAGGATTGTTGTGAGTTCGAGACCAGCCTGAGCTACAAAGTGAGCTTAAGGCCAGCCTGAACTGCATAGTGAGACCCTGTCTCAAAAAGACAAAATAAAATAAAATAAAATAAAATAAAATAAAATAAAATAAAATAAAATGCACAGGCCCATGCTGGCCATGGTGGCACACACCTGTAATCCTACCATTCGGGAAGCTGAGGCAGGAAGATCACTGAAAGTTCAAGGCCAGGCTGGGCTACGCAGTGAGTTCAAGGCCAGCCTGAACTGCATAGTGAGATGTTGTCTCAAAAACAATAAAACAGGGGGCCGGGAGATGGCTCAGTGGAATAAGCGCCTGAGTGGAATAAGGGCCTGAGTTCAATCCCCGGTTATGCAAAAATAAATAAATAAATAAAAATTAAAAAAAATAAAAATAAAACAGGCCAGGAATGCAGCTCAGTGGAACACTGCCTGCGTGGCATGCACGTGTTCCTGAGTTCAATTCCCAGTAGCAAACAACAACAAAAACAAAAATTAGATGTACAGGCCCCCAGCTGTCCATTGCCAGGAAAGAAAATAAATGACAAATGGATCCTGCAGAGCACTGGCACACACAAGACCACCCACTGAGCTTCTGAGAAGCCTGTCCTGTGATAACAGCAATTTTCCTGAAAGTTGTAAGGGAAGACACAGATTCAAGGAGGCAAGATGCCTGAGGAAGGCACAAAGGAAAAGCACTCCCTCAGGAAGCAGAGAAAAAAAGGCAAAAGTCAAGCTCAGCAGCTTAGGAAGACGGGCAGCTGCAAGTGAGAGAAGTCTGAACGAGTCTTTCGTTTTGGCCATGTGTGGTGGCACACATCTGTGATCCCAGCACTGTGGAGGCTGAGGCAGAAGGATCACCTTGAGTTTAAGGCCAGCCTGGGCTACACGATCAGCTCAAGGCTACCCTGAACTACACAGCGAGACCTTATCTCAAAAAAAAAAAAAATCATTTTGTTTGCTTTTTATATTTGGGGGGGGGGGTTGGTTTTGGTTTTTTGAAACAAGGTCTCACTATGCCATTCAGGCTGGCCTTGAGCTTATTTTGTAGCCCAGGCTGGCCTCAAGCTGGTGGCAATCCTCCTGCCTCAGTCTCCTGAGTACTAGAATTACAAGCATGTACCACAATGCCCAGCTGCCTTTTGTTCCAAGACAGGGTCTCTGCTACTTAGTTCAGGCAGGTGTCCCCCAAGGTCTGAAAGCACAGGCATACATGATCTTTTGGTTAGTATTGGACTGCTCTGAGCTTCAGTATCTCCACCCACTGTTATTCCCAAATACTGATGCCAAAGGTGATAATCCAGCTACACAGGAGCCTGAGGCAGGATCATTCAATGCAGGATTTTTTTTAGATGTAGAATTTCTTTTCTTTTTTTTTTTTTTTTTTTTTTGTCTTTTTGAGACAGGGTCTCACTATGCAGTTCAGGCTGGCCTTAAACTCACTTTGTAGCTCAGGCTGGTCTCGAACTCATAACAATCCTCCTGCTTCAGCCTCCCGAGTGCTGGGATTACAGGCATGCGCCACCACGCCCGGCTTAGATGTAGAATTTCTTTTAGTTTGGTTTGCTTTGGTTTTTTGAGACAGGCTCTTGTATATTGTATATTCAAGGCTGGCCTCAAACTACAGCACCCCCTTACTTCAGCCTCCAAAGTGTTGGAACTGCAAACATATGCTATCATACCCACTTAGATCAAGGGATTAGAGGCCAAACTGGGCAACAGAGCAAGTCCCTCATCTCCCCACCTGCCCCCCCAAAAAAGGAGGAGAAGAAGAAAAATGTTTGGAGCTACATAGCAAGTTCAAAATGAGCCTGAAATTGTAGTAAGACCCTGTCTCAAAGAAGAAGGAGGAAGAGGAGGAGGAGGAGGAAGAAGAAAAGGAGAAAGTAAGGTTTGTTTTTTTTTGTTTTTTTTGCAGAACTGGAGTTGAACTCAGGCCCTTGCAATTGCCAGGGAAACACCTATTACACTTAGCCATTTCCCCGGCCCCAAAATAAGGAATTTTATGCACACATTTGATGCTTGGCTCCTGACACCCCATAGCCCTGTACTCCCAGCATTCAGAAGGCTGAGGCAGGTGAGTTCAAGGTCACCCCAATGGACAGAGCCAGACCTTGTCTCAAAAACAAAAATATGGGCAGGCCAAATAGCTCAGCAGACTAAAGGGCCTGTTTAGGCAGAGAGCAGCGGCTGAGGTTCCACCCCAGCTTATTGTGCCAGCCCCACCCCTGGGGCACGCTGCGATGGTGATTGAGACTGGATGGGGTGGCACATGCCTGTAATCCCAGCTCATGGGAGGCTGAACACAGGCAGATCACTACAGTCCGATCTACGCAGTGAGCCTCTGAGACCCTGTACTGGAAAAAAAAAAAAAAAAAAAAAAGACAGGTGATAGAATTTCAGTATCTGTAGCTTTTACACCACACAGCCTGCTCTGTACAACCAAGGATCTTGTCTACCCCCTAGTTCAATCAACCAGAGACTGAAAAAAAAGTTTTATTTGCCTTTATTTTTTTTGAATTGTGTCTGTTCTGGCCAGGCATGGTGCTATGTACCTGAAATCTCAAGACAAGGGAGGCTGAGGCAGCACAATTGCCAAGAATTGGAGCTCAGCCTAGGCTGCACAGTGAGTTCAAGGCCAACCTGAGCTAAATAGTGAGACTCTGTCTCAAAAACAACAAATAAGCAAACATTTAAAATGACTGAGGGGCCAGGGAGATGGCTCAGTGGAATAAGCACTTCCCTGGCAAGCGCAAGGGCCTGAGTTCAATTCCCGGTTCTGCCAAAAAAAAAAAAAAAAAAGAGAGAGAGAGACCTCCATTTTAAGCCAGGCATGGTGGCACATGCTATAATCCCAGCACTCGGGAGGCTGAGGCAGAAGGATTGTTGTGAGTTCGAGACCAGCCTGAGCTACAAAGTGAGTTTAAGGCCAGCCTGAACTACATAGTGAGACCATGTCTCAAAAAGACAATAAATAAATAAATAAATAAATAAATAAATAAATAAATAAATCGAATGCAAATGCAGCTCAGTGCCAAGGCCTTGAGTTAAAGCCCTACTCTAAGGGCCAGGTATGTCTGTGCTTAATGATACACTGACTTTTTTTTCTTTCCTGATCCCTTTCACAAGGCAATAAGACCTCCATTGAACACATTTACATTGTAATAGGGTTTATGAGTACTCGCCAAAATGATCCCAAGAATATGCAAGATGTGTGTGGTTTCCATGAAAATCCAATACAGTTTATATCAGAGATGAGCAGATGCTGACTTTGCTACCTGCTCCTGGTCCTAAATCCAACCCCACAAATTCCTCCATGGATACTGAGGAACCAAGGGTTGAAGAACAAATTTTTGAGTTTGGGTTTTTTTTTTTTTTTTTTTTGTCTTTTTTGAAACAGGATCTCACTGCGATTCAGGCTGGCCTTAAGCTCACTTTGTAGCTCAGGCTGCTCTCAAACTCACCAACAATCCTCCTGCCTCAGCCTCCAGAGTGCTGGGATTACAGGCCTGCGCTACCATACCCGGCTTGTTTTGTTTTTGTGCCAAACTCACAGCCTGGCACTTGCCAGGAAAACACTATGCTGCTGAGCTATCCTGGTCCCTATTTTTTTGAAACAGGGTTTTACCCTGTAGTTTAGGCTGGTCTTTATATATATATATCTTTTTGTTGGTGGGAAACACACTGAGTGATATCCCCAGACCATTTTTACACTGAGGTTGGATTATGCTAAATCACTAAATTGGGCTTGAGGGCCAGCCAAATAGCTCAATGGATTAAGCACCTGCAAGCAGGTGCAGGGGCCAGGCTTCAATCCCTGGGTCTGCACCCCTGGGGTGTACTGAGACAGCGATTGAGAGTGGATATGGTGGTACATGCCTGTAATCCCAGCTCTTGGGAGGCGGATCACTACTGAGTGTGAGACCCTAAACACCCTGTAGACCCTTCCCTAAAATACAATAAATAAATAAATAAATTTTGCTTGAATTTGCAATCCTCCTGCCTCAGTCTCCCAGAGTGCTGTGATTACAAGTGTGGATTTTGTTTTGGTGGAACCGGGAATTGAACTCAGGCCCTTGCACTTGACAAGGAAGCACTTATTCTACTGAGCCATGCCCAGCCTTTCTATACTTATTTTGAGATAGAATATGACTTGCTCTTGAATTTTTAACCCCCTTGCTTCAGCCTCCTGAATAACAAGGATTACATACATACCCAGCTCATGCCAATGTAATTTAGATATTTTTAGCCCAATTTTAGAAGCAAACACTAACACTCCAAAATGTTCAGTAACTTGCCCAAAGCCACAAACTAGTGAATGGGAAGGTAAACAAGCCTAGCTCAGGGCCATGGCCTGGTGGCTGGTCCACCACAGTGCAGCAGAGCTATGGCACATGTGGGCACCAATGAGGATGGAGGCGCAGGCAGAGCACAGGGCTCAGAGGCTGAGACTGGACACAGTGGGTATTGCACATCCAGAGTCCAGGTAAGGGCTCTACACCAACTGAGACCCCCTGGTAGGAAAAAACCCAGGGCCACATACCACACATGCGGCTTTGGGACTGGCAGCATGGACAGAAGGCATCAGTGCAAGAGGTGCTTATGGATCTACCCTAGCCCAGCCACTCCCTTCGGCTCCCTACACTGGCACTGGCACAGGGTTCTTCCCTGTCCCCACCCTGGGCTGTCACTTCCCATCTCCAAGGCTGCTTGGCTCCTGATGCCCCATGGCTGCATCCTCATCTGGGCCTCAGCTCCATCCACTTCCGGCCCTTGTGGACCCACCCAGCACTATCCCTCACAGTCCACCAGGCTCTGTATAAAATTTCCAAGCACCTCACATAGCCCTCGGTCGTGGTTGGTATTTTTGTAATACTAGGGATTAACTATGGAGTGCTGACTTATATCCCTAACCCTTTTTTCCTTTTTTCTTTTCTCTTTTTTTGTCTTTTTGAGAAAGTGCTTCCCTATGCAGCTGAGGCTGGCCTTGAGCTCACTTCATAGGCCAGGCTGGTGTTGAACTCACAACAATCCTCTTACCTCAGCTGCCCAAGTGCTGGGATTATAGGAGTACACCAGCAGGCCTGGATGCTTTTTTTTTTTTTTTTTTTTTTTTTTTTTTCCCTGTCTTTTGAGACAGAGTCTCAATAAATTGCCTGAGGTGCCCTCAAATTTGGATTCCTCCTGCCTCAGCCTTCAGAGAAGCTGGGATAACAGGTGCAGGACCATATAAAGTTATCCTTATGGGGGTTTGTTCAGTGTCAGTCCCTACTGAAATGTCAGCTGTGTGACAGCAGGAACCATGCCTATCTCCTTACACAGCGGCTGCCACACAATGGATGGTGCCCAGGAAAGGGGAAGTAATGGGAAATAAAATAGAATCATGCATAGGTGACAGACTTTAGGAAGTGGGGCATCCCTCACATGTGCCACATGTCCTGACAGATGCCAAACAACCAACAGGGGCAGAAGTGGGGACAGGAGGCCAGGAGGTTCCCTGATGTGAGAAGACACATGGGACTGTCCAGGGAAAACGGGGAGAACAGGAGCAGAAGGGGAAGAAGAGTTCTTGCGGACAGAAGCCCCAGGCAACAGGGCAGCGCAGCCTGCACTCACACTCACACTCACCACTCATTCCTGCTGGGCTGAGGAACCGTGGTGCGGAGGACTCACCCGCGGGACAGCATCTTCCCCGGAGGGCTGGGAGCCCCTGGAGGGGGCGGGCCCAGGCCGGGCACGCTGTGACCCCTCTAGGAAGGAAGACCGAGCAGATCACAGCCACTTCCTCCTCAACCGCGGCCAGGCCAATAGCATGAGAGGCTGGACCCTGGACTAATGGGTCTCAGGAAAGAGACAGGTGGGGCACGGCTGGCCGGCAGCCCTCACAGCCGCTGCCTGCTGTCCCTGAAGTGCCCAGACTGCTGCCAGACACAGCTCCTCAGGGAAGGGGAGGAGTCACCTGCAGCTCCACCTGGGGCTAGGCTGACAGCAGCTGCGGAGTGGGGAGGAGTGAAGACCAGGAAGTGACCCTAGCCAAGGACGCCACCAGGCTTTCAGCGGCCAGCGTCCTCTGAGAGGAAAAGTGTAGCCTGTGCAGACCTGCCCCTCAGACCACTGGGGCTTTTGCCAGCTCTCACCTGTCCTGAGAGAGGACAGGAAGGGCATGGGAAAGGGGCAACCCGGGAAAGCAGGGAGTCGGAGGTGGAAGGTAAGGCTTCAGAACACAGACACAGACTCAGTGACAGGCAAGTTTATTGTCCTTGCAAACATCTCAGCCTTCCTTTCCACGGCAGTGAAGAGGCTGACTTCAGGAGGCAGCCACACTGCCACCAGAAGGAGGTCCATGAGGTGGCAGTGTCATGGGCGGCAGGAATAGTGCCTTCAGCTTGCCCGACAGGCTGGCAATCTCAGGATCCTGGGCTTCATAGGACTTGACCAAGCGGGCAAACTTAAGGACACCTGCAAGAGGGAGTGAAGAGTAATGCACACTCCTGAGACTAGGGTGCCAAGGAAGTGTCAATACAGGTACAGGTAAGCATGGCTCTCCTTGTGGCCAGGTAGCCACCCGCGACCCCAGGACTCTGCAGGCCTGCGACCTGCAGGGTTAGGATCAACAATTTTTGGTCCAAACAGAGCACAATGGATGGGATGCAGGAAATAAAAATAACACCAAACAATGAGCTTCTCTATTTCCAGCAAGCCACGTTAGCAGTTTGGTCACAAGACCAGGGAACATGGCAGATCCCAGTCCTTCACACACGGGAAATGCTGTGATCTCACCGAGAAAAAATGCAGCCTCCAACCCCTGACAGTGCTCCAGAAGTTCCAGTTCCAGACAGTTGCCGCAGCTAGCAGAAGTGAGGTCCAGGTCCCAGGCTGAGAGACCCCGAGCACGCACCAGAACAGTGACAAGACACACTCAGCCCCCCTCCAGCAAAAGTTCAGGGTAGAAGCTGGACTATAGGTGTCAACAATCAGATTGTGGCTGCCGCCGCGTGGCGAAGAAAAGGACCACTGCTCTAGGACGCGGCGACCCTGCACCCTCTCCCGGACTTTTTTTTTTTTTTTTTTTTTTTCTTTTTGAGACAGGGTCTCACTATGCAGTTCAGGCTGGCCTTAAGCTCACTTTGTAGCCCAAGCTGGTCTTGAACTCACAACAATCCTCCTGCCTCAGCCTCCCAAGTGCTGGGATTACAGGCATGCGCCACCACGCCCGGCTTCTCCCGGACTTCTGACTCCACTCCACCGCCACCCCAGGACCTCCCCACCTTCGCCATCGCAACTGAAGCCGTAGGCTTTGATAACCTCCTGTTGGATCTGCGTGGCCACGGGCAGCACGAACTGCAGCATCTTGCCCATGTCGTTGCATGCATTGTCTCGAGCCTCGTCCATGCGGACGGCGTTCTCCGGGGCGGAGAACGCCTGGATCACTTCCGCCAGCACCACTGCAAACCCAGGAGCCCAGGAAGGCGGCCGAGTGGGCGTCGGTACACCGCAGGCAGGCGAAGAGAACACAAAAGAGCAGGGAATCAATGAGCCGCAGCCCTGTGAAGCCTCTGCACTCGTCTTCCAAATCCCTCGTTCAGAAAATACGCACCCAGCAACCTCCCGTCAACCCCTGACACAGAAACAGCGCTCACCCTTCGCCTGTTCTGCGCTCAGCGCAGCGGGGGGACCCGAAGCAGACGCCATGGGCCGGCGAAAAGGGGGCGTGAAAACCGAGCGTGCAGCTTGCGGACACGGGAAGAGCGCATGGGAAACTGCATCAGCCGCAGCCGGAAGTCTTCCCCGCGTCACTGGACTCAGGGATTCCGGCTGAGCCCCAAAAGCAGCAGCAACAATAGCATACAACCGACCTAAAGCTCAACAAAGAACCACTATTCTTGAATACAACTAAATTTGGGGTTTTCCAGCAAACGCCAGAAAACCTGCTAGACAAATTCTAAAAGAGCTGTAACACTTGGAAAACCATGGCCTGCAGGGAGCCAGGGATATCCGCTAACTCCACTATTGGTGAGGGTGAGATCAGAGTAATTATTTATTTTCTCCTTCCCAACCACTCTGATGTATAAAGAACAGAGCACACTATGCTCTTCGGTAGGAGAAAACAGTACTCTAAGGAATTGAGCAAAATCATATATTTCTAGAGTTCCTGAAAGTTTAATACCTGCTATGCAAATGAATCTGATACTGATTGGTTTAAAAGCCAACCAATCACAGTCCGTCTTTTTTTTTCTTATAAACCGGAAGACAGTGGCGTTAGCCCCGCTAAAAATTCTAGGGCGAGTCTTTTACTCAGCGCTTTGCTAAACTGGCCCAGACTCATTCAGGTTGTTGAATCTGTCGCCAGTCCATACCTGGTGCTAGCAGAGCGTGGGGCATGCTCGTAACACCAGCATTCTGGGAAGCTGACGCAGGATTGCGAATTGGAACCCAGCCTGCCTAAAAGGGTGTGGATTCAATCCCATGCTAAAGGCAGGTGCAGGGAGGATAAGTGTTTAATTTCGTTGGTCTGTTGAAGCCATGCCCATCACCCCGGCCTCCCATCCCACTATCTCAAACTATTTTATGAGACGACTCAGGACTCTGAAGCCCTTCCAGGGGTCTCTAGTGGCACCTAGCATAAGGGACAGGATCACCTCCAGAGAGAGTGATTTGTTAGGCCTGACCATGCAATCTGTAAGTTTCTGCCAGGGCTCTAGGCTCTTGCCAGCCTGGGAAAGGTAAGGACCAGTACATCGGAGAATCTTGAGCCATCGGGGTCTCTTGTTCGGCGTCAGGGCCCACACCCAGCCTCTCAGGCCTAGTTACCTCCCACTTCCACACTCCATAAGGCCCCCGGCCTAGCCCCGCGGCCCACAAAGAACAAGTCACAGCCATCTTTCTGGGGATTCGTGAGGGCATTTTTGTTTGTTTGGTTTTGATTGGGATTTTTTTAAAGAGCGTCATATAGATATTTATATATATAAATTATTAATGTGGGGTAGGACAAGGGCAGACATCGCAGAGGGGCGCGCACACAAGGGTGGGGCAGGGGTGGCACACGATGCTACGCAAAACAGCCACATCTAACAGATGAGATCATCACACCAATGGGGGGCAACTGAAAGTCGGGCATAGGGAAGAGGGGAGCCGGGGACAAGAGGAACCTGGTCAGCGATGCTGAGGGCTTTTGCCCCTCACCCCGTGCACACACCCCCGGCCGTGGCCTTCCGTGAGGCCCTTCCTCCCTCTGCCCAGCTGCAGAGCCCCTGCCAATGAACACCCTCTCCTCGTGCTGGGTGGTGGGCAGGGCAGGAGCAGGTCCTTCTGGTCCAGATGCAGGAGCTATGGGAGCACTTCTGATTGAGGGTCTACAGCGGCTTGTCGCTTTCCTTCTTCAGGTGACTAAGGAGCAAAAAGGCAGAGGGAGGACAGGCTGGGAGGAGCGTGCGAGGGTGAAGGTGAGGGTAAGCCACGCAGGGCAGGCAGGCAGGCAATACCTGTAGTAGTCCTCCTGGGCAGGCAACGGCACACTGTGCAGGGGGTGGTGGGCATGCAGCCACTGCTGCTGTTCCAGCGCCAAGCGCTGCAGCTCGGCCGACTGCGCGTGCATGGCCTGCAGCTGATGCGCTGCTGACATGGGAGCCGACAGGGAGGCTGGTAGGTCCCGATAAGGGGCAGCTGTGAAGAGCAGGGGGCTCATGACTTGTAGATACTGAGCACCCTGCCCTGGGGGAGGGGACAGCCAGACATTTACCCACACAAGACAGTGAGGGGACTGCAATTCCACAAGTTGCCAGAGCCTCTCCAGATTCCAATTGCAGCTTGTCCCTTGGAACCCCCTTAGCCCCTCCCACAACCCACATTCACATTCCCCTTTTTGGCCCTCTTCATAACCTCCCTACCCTGACCTCTGTCCTTACCAAAGAGCTGGTGACGAAGAACTTCGTTCTCGTGCAGAGGGTGAGGAAGAAGGGGATTAGGGAGGGTCCCGGCTGGGTAGGGGATCCGTGTAAGGTGAGAGCCTGAGGCCAGAGGGTCAATGAGAGGGTGCACTGAGGCAGAGGCTGAAGGGCAAAGAACAGGGTTGGGGAAGAGCATGCCTCTGGGATCTGAGCCTGGAGAGAAACCACCAAGCACAAAGGGATCCAGAGGAAATCAAAGGCAAAACAGAACCCTAGAGACCTGGGTGACAGAAAGAGACAATTCTGTTAATAGGAACCCAGGGATGACAGTAGATCACAGGCACTGGAATAGTTTAAGGAGAAAAGAAAGGCAAGGTACTCTCATGTGGAAGATGACATTTAAGAAATAAGGCCGAAGGGCTAGGGAGATGGCTCAGTGGAATAAGAACATCCCTGTCAAGTGCAAGGTCCTGAGTTCAATCCCCAGTTCCACAAAAAAAAAAAAAAAAAAGAAAGAAGAAAGAAAGAAAGCTGAAAGAAGAGACAGGCAGGCAATAATAGGGCAAAAGTTCCAGCAGTGTGGGTAGGAGGCTGAAGCAGACAATCTCAAGTTTGAGCCCAGGCTATTAAATTAGAAAGGGCTGGGGCTCAGTGGAATAAGTGCTTCCCTGGCAAGTGCAAGGGCCTGAGTTCAATCCCCTGTTCCACCAAAAAAAAAAAAAAGCCCTAGAAAGGGCTGAAGATGTAGCTCAGTGTGAAAGATCTGGCTGCAATGTCCAATACCTCCCCTACAAACACACACACACACACACACACACACACACACACGTGACAGGCTAGGGTTCCAGCCAGGGCTTCTGTCAGATGGTGGACTATAGGGAAGACTGTGAAGGTCAGGGAAGCAAAAACCAGGGCAGCAGTCTCAGGAGAGGTTCCTGCCACACCTGAGTAGTTCTGGCCAGAGAAAGAGTGAAGCCAGGGCAGGCCAGGAGTGCTCCCAAAAGCCACAGCAAGGAAGCAGCAACTCACCTGCATGGATGGCGTCCTGCTGGTGCAGGTGCAGATGTGAGTGGATGTGGGAGTGCTGGTGGTGATGCGGGGTCACATTGAGCATCTGTAGCCGGGCCAGTGGGTCATTGCCCAGGGCTGCCACCCTTTCTGCATGCTGCCTCTCAGCTGCCAGCCGCTCAGCATAGGACATGTCGGGCCGCAGGGCTGGCCCAGCTGCCAGCGCTAGACGCTCTCGCTCCAGAGGCCCCAGGCTCGGGTGAAAAGGGAAAGGGTGCAGGCCAGGCGGGCCAGGCTGCAGAGCTAGGCCACCATGTCGGGGGAAGGGATCCAGGCCTGGCCCAGGGACCCCATGCAGGGGTTCTAGCTCACTAGGCTTCACCTCAAAGCCAGGTTTGAGACGATCACGGAGGTCTCGTTCACGGGCTTCCCGCTCCCTCTCCCGGGCGGCGGGATCGCTGCTATATAGGGCTGGGTAACCCAGGAGCCCTGGGTCCACTGCCCCCAGGGGCACATAAAAAGGATGGTTGCGATTGCCTGGAGACATGACGTGAGGTCTGGCGTATTCACTCAGAGTGCGCAGGGCTGGAGTGTCAGGACCCAGGTAGGGGGGCACTGTGGCCACCGCACTGCCAGGCTCAAACGGAGGGCGATGGGGCACTGGGCCCAAAGATGTGCACTCCACTGGGGCACGACCCTCCTGTGCCAACTTCTGCAAGTACACAAGTGAAGTCAAAACTGCAGTTATAAAACCACAATGTCTGTTCCTAAAAGGCATTTTCCTGCCCATTGTCCTTGTATTTTCCCTTCAGGCGACTCACAAGAATCCGCCCACAAGAGCAAGTACTCCCCGCTCCCCCCACGAGTGGAATAGGCAGCTTCGTCCGGGCTGCAGTGATTCCTCCTATACGACAGGCGGCAGAGTGACTTCCGACCCCCACCCGGGGCCAAAAGCAGCGCCAGCAAAGGGAGGAAAGGCGGCAGGCGGCTCCGGTCGCACTCACCACGCTGCGCTCCAGCTCGCGCTCCTTCTCGCGCTCGCGCTCCTTCTCGCGCTCCCGCTCCCGCTCCCGCTCCTTTTCTTCGCGTGCGCGCTGCTCGGCCTCGCGCCGCACCTTCTCCACTAGGTCGGCCCGCTTCTTGGCCAGTTTAGAGCCCTCCAGTGGCACGAAGTACAAGTCGCTACGCGCGCACGAGTTGAAGCCACGATCCAGGTGTTTGTTGAATCTGCAGGCCGGAAATGGAGCATTTAGACCCTGGGGTCGTCTCCCCCGCGGGCGCGAGGGCCAGGGTAACCCTGCCTTCTCAAAACAGCATGAGCCTGGATGGGGGGCACAGCCGTATGGTCGCTAGCCAGCCTGGGTTTCTACACGAGACCCTGGCTTACAATAAAGTACTGGGAACATAGCTCACCGTGAAAGTCCTGATCTCGGTCGCCGGCACGGCGCAACAATGGGCGCCAACCCTCGCACACCCACGCTCACCTGGCCGACTGGCTGGCGTGGCTGGGCACGTCCACCACCTTGGGAGGGGGCGAAGGGCTGCGGGCCGGGGGCACTGGGCTCTCGGGGGCCTCGTACTCCTCGGCCGGCTCCTGTTTGATCTGCGTGGCGCTCAGGGGTGGCCCCGAGGCAGAGGCCGCGGCTGGTGGCGGTGGAACGGAAGACAGGCTCGAAGGCCCCGGGGGCGGCAGAGGCCCGGGGCCCACGGTGGGCGAGCCCGGCTTGAAGGTTCCTGGACCTGCAGGCGGGGAGGCGCCCCGGTAGCCCGGCGGGGTCCCCGTTCCGAAGGAGGGTGGTGAGCCTGGCTTGTACCCGGGCGGCGTGTTTGTCTTGTAGTTACCGGGGGATGGGGACGGGGCTCTTTTGACATAAGGTGGGGGCCCAGGTGGGGAGGCCGTTTTGTAGCCTGCTGGCGAGGAAGCCACAGTGGCGATGACCGTGGAAAGGGTGGCCGAGGAGGTGGTGACCGGAGGCACCGAAGGGAAGGGGTAAGGCGCCCCCTGGGGACCCTGGGATGGGGAGGGGTGTGAGCACGGGTAGGACCCTTGTGAGGAGGAAGAGTTGGATGAGGAGACTGGAGGACCACTGGGGCCTGCCTGGCTATAGGACACCTGATTGTGAGGTGGGGGCAGGTGTGTGGGTCCAGGAGGGTAGGGCCGAAGAGATCCCAAGGAGGGAGACATGGCGTAAGGGTGTGTGTGGTGGGAGCCACTGCTCTCCAGAGGGTGTGGGTATGCTCCCGGGGGAGGGGGCCCAGAGCCTCCATGGTGCTGTGGTGGTGGAGGCGGAGGCTGAGGCTGCGGCTGCGGCTGCTGGGGTGGAGGTGGAGGTGGAGGCTGAGGCTGCTGCTGCTGGTGGTGGTGATGTGCGGGGGCACTGGGGTGAGCAGTGGCTTGGGCCCCAGCAGGAGGGAAGGGGCTTGGGTGGGCACTACTGTTGGCCAAGAGGCGGCTGTAAGGAGGAGGTGGGGGCGGACCCTGGCTCCACACTGCCTGGGATGGGAGAGAAGGTTGGGTATACTTGGGAGGCTGATTGGAGACGGAGAGGCTAGTGGGGGGAGGGAAGGAGTGCGGGTAGCTGGGCAGGGCCTGGGAAGCGGGGTACTGAGAAGCAGAGGAAGAAGAAGAACTGGAGGAGGCTGCTGCAGAGATGCTGCTAGAGGATGAATAGGGATACCTCATTGGTGGTGCTGGGGCAGAGGAGGAAGCAGGGGGCAGTGGGTGGGGCGAGGGGGCCAGAGCTGGGCTTTTCTCTGGGCCTGGAGGAAGTCCACCCATGCCCTGGCCCATGGCATGGGGAGAGGGCAGATGGCCTGGGACTTGCTGGGCCCCCAGGCCAGGAGGAGAGGCTGAGGCATTGTTGAGGGGTCTTAGGGCTGGTGGGGGAGGCAGGTTTGGTGTCACATGGGGGAAAGAGGCTGGTGGTGGTGCAGAGGCTAGGTTCCCACCACCCACTGGGGTATTGGGTGGCTTTGCTGGGGGAGCACCACTGGCCCCAGAACTTGATATGGAAATGGGAGTAGTGGGTGGGGGGTGCTGCTTGCCCCCACTAGAGGCCCCAACTGAGACAGCCCCTCCCCCTTTCGGTCCCAAAGGAGGTCCAGATAAAACTCCACCTGCTCCCCCAGAGTAAAGCTGTGGGTGAGGAGGAGCCCCAGGAGCCTGGAACATTCGGGGTGTGGGGGGCTCCATAGGAGCATGATAGCCAGTGGGTGGCACAGAAGTATGGGGTTCAAAGCCAGGGTCTGGCTGTCTGGGGGCACTTTCAGGTGGTGGAGGGGAAGGAGGGAAAAGTGGAGGTGGGTGGTAGGGGCGGGCCGGACCCTGGGACAGGCCCGAAGATGAGTCGGAGTCATTCTCTACACTCCCAGGGCTGTAGATGCTGGGGGAAGTGCTGCGGTTGTCCTGGTCTATGTCCCTTGGGTCACTGCTGCCGTCATCATTCAGGCTCCGCCCATCCAGACTGTCCAAGTCC
>PVKA01033387.1:0-24464 GCA_004027165.1 Ctenomys sociabilis
AAAGAAAGAAAGAAAGAAAGAAAGAAAGAAAGAAAGAAAGAAAGAAAGAAAGAAAGAAAGAAAAGAAAATAGAAGAGTGGGCTAGCCAGATAGCTCTGTGGATTAAAGTGCCTGCTTGGGCAGACTCAGTGTCTGGGGTTCCATCCTGTGTACCTTGCCGGCCCGCCTCTGGGAGCCTCTTGGGAGGCTGAAAACAAGAAGATCACTACAAGTCTGATCTGTGTAGTGAGACCTTGGAGACCCTATACTAAACACATTTAAAAAATAGAAAAAATATCCGCATTCCTGGCAAAAAAGAGCCAACATATTCAAATAGCCAAATGTACAAAGTTGATATACAGATTTAAGCCAATCCCAGTAAGTTTCAACTGCATTCTTTAGAGAACTGAAGAAATTCTGAAATTCATGTGAAACTGGAGGAGACCCAGAAGAACAAGCCAAATTAGACTGGATGAACAAAATAATCAACACCTTCACCATTACATTTAGTGTTTTGTTGAAACTACAAAAAAGATGAAAGGCCATCATGACAATGTAAAATGTGTATGTTCAAAGAAGGATAAAGAATTCAGAAAGATATTAAATACTTCTGTGTAGGTTATAACATTTTTATATGAAATCTTTTAAAATCTACCATAAACAGAAAAATTAATGAATAAATTTGATAAAAATATCACTTTTATATTTCCTGCTCTAAAAATTAAAGAAAAATATGCAACTTTTTGTAATCCTATATTTAAATAATTGGAATAATAAGGGGTTAAAATATATTATGCAATGCCAGACATGCTAATTTATGATGGAAATATTTAGAAGCATTATATCCAGGAATTTTATATTCATTATCTTTTCAGGACTTTCCTGTCAAGAAACTGAGTAAAGTCACCTAGTGTTCAATTTGTAATATTAACAGATATCATCATCATACTGTTTCCATTGTGAAGCAGTAATCTAAATGACACATGATAGGATGCTGACAGATTAATCTTCAACAAACACTTATAAAGTGTCTCATGGTTGAGAAAACATTAGAATTTTTTGGATTTCAAAAGCTTACTCTAATCTTTATCACCATTCAATTTTGCAGCACAACTGAAATTTGTTCAAACTCCTCAACTCAAAATTCAGACAGTATTTTCTCATGGGAACTTCAGCTTAGTTGTTCACTTGCTATTAATAATCTGCTTGGTACCCAGTCATACTCAAGAGATATATAACCTTTTTAAAAAAAAGATGAACTTCCTATAAATTTATTCATCCCTTTTTCTAGTTGTCAGACTTACCAGAAATGTGCCGCAGTCACAGACTTCATTTCCCTCCCTTATGCCATTTCCACAGACTGCTTGTTGTTGCATTACCGGTTTATTCTGAAGACATGCAGCAACAACATTTGATATGAAGCTTTCAAAGTCACTCAAACTACAACTGCTAAAGCTCTTCTTACCACTGGATCTCCTAAAGATGAAGGTGTATAATGTCAGGCACTATTCCTCTAAAAATATAACCCATGCTCAATAGACAATAATAATATTCGTAATAAATGTGCCATGACCATTCTTGGAAAGTCATGTGATTTCATTTATTGGAATACATGTCTTATTCAGGCAAAAGTACAAGTCAGTATAAAAATACTAAAATAATTAATTTATAAACAGGCAAGGAACTTGTATAGACAGTCTTCCAAATAAAAATTTATACACATATGATAATAGACTTTTATTAAACAGATTATGTTGTGCTTAACTGTGAACCTCCTCAAAGGCTTGAGAGAAATAGCATGTTTATCAAAATTTTATATAGTTATTTATGCCCATATTAATATTATTAAAGACAATTCAGGGGCTATTCTTCCATAAGATGAATAGTTACAGTATGTAGTAAAAATCTATAATGCTAAGAGGAAATGGATTTTTACCATAATTCAGGGTACTTATTATGAAGTAGTTATTTTACGTACTTAACTATTTAATCAGTACTACAACCAGGGAGGTTGATAATATTTTTTGTAGAAAGTAAAGTTCAGGGCTTTCCAAATAGCTCACTAGATTAAAGCACTGCAGGGGTCATGGATTTGATCCCTAGCCTTGCCGTGCCAGCCCCACCCCTAGGGCGTGCTGAGACAGCAATTGGGACTAGGCATGGTGGAGCACACCTGTAATCCCAGTTCTTGGGAGGCTGTAAACAGGCGGATTACTACAAGTCTAATCTAGTAGTGAGAGCCTGAATACCCTGCAGATCCTTTCCCAAAATACAAAAAAAAAAAGAGAAGCTAAAACTTTCACAACTCAGGTTTTGTAAATTAATGTTTTCACACCCTTTTAAAATTCTAAGGTAATGTGTAATATTTTGAATATATATATATATATATGAATATATATATATATTTCAAAATATATATATACGAGAGCTATTTTTATAGGAGAGCTATTAAGTCAAGCTAATTAACATATCTATCATTTTACCATATCCATCATGTATTTATTTTTGTTTCATGAACATTGAAATCTACTTGTATCAGTTTTCACACACCAGTGCATGATTATGCATCTTATACAAATTTACAGTAGTCAAGGTATATAATGTACACATCCATCAGTGAATGAATAGATGTAGAAAACATGGTATACACAGTTGCCCCTCTATAACTGTGGGTTTTACATCATCAGATTTAACCAAAGTTGGATGAGAAATACTTTCCAAAGGTTTGTACTGACTTGTTATAATTATTCCTGTAAAATTATATTACAGAAACTATATGACATATACATCATATTGGGTAAGTTACCTAAGATAGAGAGAAGTATACAAGGATAATGTGTAGTTTAATACGCAAATACAGTTTATGTATCCCTTATCCAAAATGGTGGTGATGAGAAGTAATTCAGATTATTTTTTAATTAAAATAGTTTAAATGTACAAGTCTCACTGCACAGCTTGTCTCATACTGACCCACCTGTTTTCAGCCTCCCCAGTGCTTGGCTTGTAGGTGCGTGCCACCACATCCAGACTCAGTCACTGGCTCAGTGCACCGGGGGTGGGCATGGCATGAGGTGCTGTGGAAAGAGCTCTGCTCCCTGTTTACCTAAGCAGGTGTGGGAAGTATTTCAGATTTTGAACTGTATTTTTTATTTTACTTTTATTTATTTTCTTTTGGTGGAACCAGGGATTGAACTCAGGCCCTTGTGCTTGTCAGGGAACCACTTATTCCACTGAGCCATCTCCCTGGATCCTGTATTTTTTATTTTTTAAGAGTATGCAAAATAACAATAATGGGGATGGAGAGATAGCTCAGTGTAATAAGTGCTTGCCTGACAAGTGCAAGGTCCTGAGTTTGATCCCTGGTACTGAAAAAAAAAAAACCCGACAATGATAATAATAATAACAATAATAACAATAATAATGATGATGAAAAACATTACAAACAATATGGAATTTCATTAAAAAATATGAATTTGCCAATGTTTGTTTTATTGCATAGTGTTATCTTCAAATTAGTTGCTTAGATTACCAGATCTGTGCATACAAAATTGCTAGGAAAAGTTATAAGAAATTAACTTTTCCTTTCTATAGACCCAAAGAAATCAGAAATACAGTGATCCAAGCCATCCTGCATACATACATAAATCTATCTCTTTCCAGCCCTCCCTAAGGGCCATTTTATAGTGTTCAGTGCACCTGCATTTTGACTCTTGTCCCACTACATGAGCTCAGGCATAGAATTTTCTGCTTCTCAGAATCAGGTCAGAACTGACAACATTTCAGAATTTGGAGCATTTTGTATTCTGTACTTTTGTGTATTTTTTTGTACCAGTAATTGAATCTAGAACCTTATGCTTGCCAGGCAGGTGTTTATGCCATTGAGCTATGTATCCCTGACCCTATATTCTATACTTTTTTTGTGTGTTTTTCAGACAGGGTCTTACTATACAGTTCAGGCTGGCCTTAAGCTCACTTTGTAGCTCAGGCTGGTCTCGCACTCACAACAATCCTCCTGCCTCAGCCTCCTGAGTGCTGGGATTACAGGCATGCGCCACCACACCCAGCTTATTCTATACTATTAACTAAGTGCATTCAGCCTGTCTTATTCTATTGGATACAAAAGAGTTATTGATCATTTGGTACTGCACTTCTAGAAGGTAAATCCTCCACAAATTTGCAGAAGCAATATATACCCAATACATTTTTACAAAAAGTGATAGTATAATCTGCAATAACATAGGGCAAGCTAAACAATCTTATGCTAACTGAAATAAATCTGTCACAGAAAGTACTGTATGACTATACATAGCAAAACTGCAAACTGAAGGAAGAGATTAAAATGACAGAATGGTTTGACAACTTAGAAATATAATGAGGAACCATTAGTCACACAATGATCTATGACTTTAAATGAAGGTAGTCTTTATCCTAAAGTTTACTTCTGAACAATACAGAGCTCAATAAAATATTTCCTTATCTATTAATATATTAGTTTACTAGAAGCCTTATAAAATATTTTAATTAAAACCATAACATTTGGTTCTAGGAACTCTTCATCATGGCTATATTCTATGTATATGGGTAGGCTAATTTACATATGGTTATAATTCTAAGTGAACCAGCTCTAAGCCTTTAATAGTGCTTATCTGGTTCTAAGATAAGCACAAAAAAAAGGGTGAGCTAGATCATCCAAATGACATATATTCCCCAAATATTCAACTGCTTGCTCCCCATGACAGTTTGGACAAACACATGTTCTCAAGGTGAATTTGTAATCAGTTGCCTTGAGTACTTATCTATTTGAGACTTCATACTCACAAATTTCATGCTGTTAACTTTGCTCTCAATTTACTTTATAACAGATTGCTGAAAGAAATGATAGTTTTGTGTTCAAAGAAATAGAGAAATAAAGTAATGGAAGTGGTTGTTGCAAAAGAAAGCAGTGCTCCCTGCTATTTTTCTGAAGTTGAGGTTAACACATGACAAAATTTTGCACTATCTTGTTTCCCTTTCACGGTTTTCTGTACTCTATATTTTATCCCCCAAATTCCATATTCTCATTGTTCTTATATATTCATATACTACCATAACTTGAGGAACTTTTATTTCACAAAAGGAGAGACCAGTGTAGAGATAATTTGTAATAGAATACCTAATCCTTCATTGTGACTATATGAAGAACTATATCCATAGTTTCTCATGTTTGGATGAGAAAACTCATCTTAGAAAAATTAATGAATCAGTGAAATATTCCAAACTCATGATCAATTCAATGCATTTCACACTCCATACTAAATACTGTTCCCTGAGCAAACTAAATTATATTAATGAAATTAGCTTTAGGAGGGAATTTAGACAAAACAATATGAATAACACCTTTCTTTAAATAACTGGTAATTCTATGTAATTTTTTAAAAAAATTTGCCTTTTTATAAATGAACAGTGAGTAAATTTGATCCTGAGGTTCAATTCCTAAATTCATGTCTGCTCCCATCTTCATGCTCCTCTGGCCTCCTCTTCTAAACTAGTTTCTTTGTGGCCTTGCGGCTCTTCTATTTCTCCAACTCTGACTTGTGATCTTAGGTTGTTAACCATCCAGAAGAAAAGCTGATTAGTATCCTGCAGCATATGCCATTCACTTTGCCTTATCTGACCCAATTGATTTTAGTTGTTGCACATTTCCTTTTGTATTTCTGCTTTTCGCTTGTTATACTAGGGAGACTATACGATATTTACACATGTGTGTATGGTTTATTTCACTTATGAGTATATGTTCAAGTGGCATCCACTTCCGTATAAATGCTTCAAACTTATCATTCTTAATAGCTGAGCAATACTCCATTATATAGAAATACCACATCTTTTTCAACTATTCCTCATGTGATGGACATCTTCAAGAACCTGTACTGCAACATCATGAAACTCAGGTGAGCTCCAAATTTTCTGAACAAGGAGATTATGGAGCCACAGAGGAAAGAGATTGAAATTCTATGATGTGCCTGGGGAGAGTCACATGGAGAGAAAACTTTCTCTCAAGCTCTCACAGAGAGAAAACTGGTCAAGCATTGGCCGTGACTCATCCACATGGATGACACAGACAAAGAATCTACAGAATAATGTACAAGACTACAAGATAAACCCTGAGGGGACTTCACTGACCACATAAGAAATATAAAGCTCATGTGTTGGTATATAGGTCTTGCTCTATCTAGGTCTTAACCATCCAGCAGAAAAGTATAAAAATGAAGTATACATCATGGGGCCATAATATTAAGCTGAGCTATAAATGGCTATGGTCGACAACTTCTTTGAATAACTCACTATTGTTGTAGAATGCTGGACTGTGTTGGATTGTGGTGTCGAGTTCAAACACCTTAGTTGAATGTCAATGGAGTGCCCACCTTTGACAGGTGTAGACAAAGGAAGGGGTGTAGAAAAAAAAATATCATGATGTGTGTGTATAGACAGTACAGTTGGGATAGATAACGCTGTGCTTCTACATAATTCTATGAGAGGCAAGATCTGCACTAATGGTGGTTGGACAGGATATTATGTCGGCTTCTAGTAATATGGTCATCCACTAAGAAAATAATTATTGAATTTTTGATATAATTCAGGTATAAAAAATAAGATAAGTAAGCAGCTACACTCTTAATTTACTGATAAGAGACATCTGCTAAAATAATATCTGCAAATATAATATCATGTATGCACCTTGTAGGATATCAAAACGTTATGAAAACAGTTTGCAATGTATTAATTTATTGAATCTGTATGGTTAAGGTGTCTTGAAACTGTCTGATTGACATTTGTAGTTCAATAAAATAAAATTTTTTTTAAAAAATTAAAAAATAAAACACACATTGTGGAAAAAAATAAGCTAGCTTCTTTGTGTAGACTCTTCATTGTAAGTTTAACAGTGAGCTTCTCATTTTTTTAAAAAGCAAAAATAAATTAAATAATAAAAGTGATATACTGAAAGAAATACATATTAACATTCTTTCACTATTGTTTTCATTCAATTTCGTATAGTAATTCTTAAGGGTGAAGTAAAAAAAAAAGTACAAGATTTGAAAATTAGATAAATGTGTTGATTAGAGTGCCAACTCCTGTAACTTAGGAAGTGTTTAGACAAAGTGATTAAATTCTTAAGTGTCAGTTTTGTAAGGTACAAAATAGGGCTAATAATAGCTGTCTACTTTAACACTATTTATTCCTTACAATAATGCCATAAATAAGTGGAGTACCTAAATCAACTCTCTGGCTTATAGTAGGTACCTAATAAATCTGGTATTTTTGACATGAGCTGAGGTTCAGCTATTAACTAACTGTATGTCCATTTTACAATCGCTTAGAAGTTTACTAACAGATTTTAACTCAGGTCAGCCACAAAGTAGCTTCTTGACCAGGGGTAATTACACTTTTTATAATACAGCTTTTCATCTGAAATAATGGAACTCATAGAACATTTTCTGCAGAAATATTGTTTGTGTCAAACATATTAACATATATATGTGCCTGAGAAGGTTTAATCACATACCAAATACAATATAAATATTGATTAAACTTATTATCAATATGAGAATGCGGATTACCTGTCTAAAAATCACATCATAACATATTTCAGCAGGCAAAATAGTCAATGGGCAGTATTCTCATGTTTGTACGGTAATTCTTATGTGTTTGTCTCCATTTATCTTTTATAGGGATAGCAAACATACTTAATATATATATATCTATACATGAAAATATTTTTGTATATGTGTATATATACATATATGTATATGCATATATATATAGTTTTAGAGATATTTTGGATTATATGTGTGTATATATAGGTATACATGTTGGAATTTATTCAATTTTAGAGTTTATGAATTAACTCTTAGGTCGTACTTTCATTATACTTCAGAGTAACTATGAAAAAGATTATGTTTTTGAAAATTAACAACTTGGTCTCACTTGTAACTGTTAATATTTTTCATTAACAAATAGTTCATGTCTTTCATAGTTCATTTTCACAAACACAAAATCTCTGTAATACTAACGCCACATGAAACATCTGATGATTGCTATTTCAGAAACACTGTTAAATGTTACTATATATAACCCATTAATACTGTCAGCATGTAACAATTTTTAATTTTTAAAATTTTATTTTTATCACCTTCTGAAATAAGAGCACAGGCATTGCTGTCATTAGTTAAAGATTTTAAAAGTAATTCCAAGCAAAGGAAAGTAATTTGTTCAAATTCACACAAGTACTGAATATCTGACACTGTTCTCTAGGACTTCTTGTTATTGTGAATGGAATTTTCACATCTACATCAAAAAAAGTCCAAAATTAAAAGAAAAAATATTTCTAAAGGCAATACTTGGTGTGATTAATTTTGAAGAACTTTAATACACCAAAGCCTTTTGTAACATGTGATCCTAAAGAAAATTCTTATATTGCTGATTGAATTCATTATCTTTATCTTCAACAATATACTCCAGTCCATGCAATTCTTATGATGTTTGAAATTAAGTGTTTATAATTAATAAAGAACTTTATTCCTTTATAGCTATTTTTGTAAGTAAAGCCTACAAGGGAAATAAAATTAACATAACAAATAAATAAGTTTTTAAACAAACTTACATAGCCTCTAGGTTCATTATACAGATGGCTTCTGGACACTGGCATTTCATTGGGTCATCATATGCTATTCCCAGACTGAGTCCCAACATTTGGGTGACAATAACTGCAAATTTCTCCAAAGTTATATCCTTGGGAAACTAAATCACCACAAAAAAATTCAAAAGAAAAAATCAATGGTGGTTAAAAAAAGCCTTCTGATTATGAATATTTTTATTTTGTATCTAATGTGCAAGGACAAGGACCTTTCTTGTATAGAGTTTAAGTTCTAATGCAGTTCTGCTAAGACATAAGCTTATTGACCTGGAGACAATGTCATGATTTATCTTGATTTAACAGTTGAACAAATGACAACAGTGTTAGACTCCATAACTATATAAAAGGACTAATTTCATGCAGGAAATTTTCATTTGACTTTTGACTATTTGGCCCTTAATCTTCAGTTCACCCTATTTCTTATAACAACTCCAGTGTAAATTACTGCATTCTGTAGAATCTCCTTGCAGGTCATGGTCACATAATAAAAATATGGTATCTTATTTCCTTTTAGGATCCTCACTGATACAATGACTAATACAAAAGGAAGCCACAAAATACTCAACCTCTAAAATGCATTCTTTTAGATTAGGCTGATTATGCATTGAAACAATACCAAAATAAGTTTCTTACCATGGAAAAATAGGGCATTGAACATATATAGGGTTCAATGGCAACCTGGTTTCTCCAATTATCACCTAAGATTGCATAGAGCAGGGGGCAGTCTAAGGTGAAAGCTAAGTGATTAGGAATACCAAAGCACTTAATTGCTAAGGTGCCAACAGTGATAATAAAGATTCTCCAGTCAAATTGCACAAATAATCTTAGGTACTGTACACAGCCTATGGGATCTTTTTTTTCAAGGTCATCTAACAGTGAATCATACAAAATAGAATTTTGATGGACTCACTGCACTTCAAAATAGGTATCAAGAGCTTATTTACTTATTCATTGTTTTCTATTCCTATCCTTTCTTCAAAGATATCAAACACAATATTTCCATAATGAGATATGAGTTTTCACTTCATTTCTGGGTCTATTGAATCTAAATTGCTTCTCCAAAGAGATGGCAGTTGGAAAATAGTGAGTATATCATTGAAACATCTTGTGTGTGGCTATTTCAAGTCTCCTGCTCTCCATGGTAATACAGCCCAAAGAGGCTCAACTGTCATTACAGCACAAGACACACCATGCTGGTCCCACTAATATGGTATTAACATGTTTACTAGGCCTTATAAACAGCACAAATATTTGACTAAACTGTATGTGTGCTGGAGAATAGGAGATATGTTTGCAGCACGTCAGTAACCTACCAAAATGGTCAAGTTACTAGGGGGCAATGGACCTATCAGGGGGCACAGATCAGGACAAAGGCCACTATCACAGAATGGAAAATATATGCTTAGTGGCCTTATTTGAATATTGGAGGTCAACCTATGCCATGTTTGGGAAAACTGCTCTGAAAGATGTACCAGTTATTATATAAGTAACTTGTCCCAGTAAATTTGAAAATTTGACCAGGAGATATTGCATAATCTTAGTTAGAATGTCTCATCATAAGTACATTATTTATTCCAGAATCACAAGGTTGAATTTTCATGCCAACATTCCACTGCATACATTTAGAAATAGGTAAACTTCCCAAACGGTATCTGTCTCCCACAGCATCATGTTTCTCCTGCCTCCAACAATATAGTTCTTTTTATAATACTTAATAGACATCAATTATTAAAAGGAAAGTAAAAAGCTTGGCTTTGTTTCATGGCTGGATCAGCAAGTTACACTAACAAAGCAGAAAGTAAATATTACTGGTTTATTCAAAAGAGCAAGTGGAATCTGGCACATGTGGTGCTCTGGTAATCCCAGCTACTTGGGAGGCTGCTGTGGGAAAACAGCAAGCTTCAGGCCAACCTAGGCAATACAGTGAGGACCCTGCTTCCAAAAAGAAAAAGACCAAGTGGGCATTAGTTGAGTTTGCAGTATCTCTGTTGTTTTGGTGGACCAGAAAGAGAAATAGCCTAAGGGACTGGTTCACAGGCAATCCATAATGGATTGTCTCACTGGCCAGAGGCTTGGCAATACTTTCCAGTAACGAGGTCTCCTAAGGGAAAGAGATGGAATTGTATTCGATGACTGGAGACAGACTAAAAACATTCATATACTGTCATCAAGTATCCACTTTGGGGAAGAATCTTACGAATCTGGGTGCATTTCTATTGCACATATTCATCCTCAGCCACCTCAGTGTTACTAAAGACAAGGACCATAAAGACCCTATGGTTTTAGAGAGAGGTTTTTCCTGGTTTCATATACAAATCAGCACCCCATGAGCCATTAACCATCAATTAACCCCAACATGGCATGACATTGTATCAGTAGTGCTGGAATTAGGCTTATTGTATTAGAACATTCAGTCACTAAAGGGCCCATGATTAGTCCAGGTATGTATTTTCCTGTGCTGTTTCTACCAGCACCACATTCCTGCATTATAGCCTGCTTTTTTATGGTATCAGGACAGACCAGTCACATTTCATGGCATAGGTTTTAAAAAAATGTGTTCATTTCCCATTTCTCAAACATGATTTACTTCCTACATGTCTCACAACACAGAAGCCTCTGGCTCAGTTGAATGCTGTACTCACTTGTGACTCTGGTTAAGAGACAATATGCTAAGGGATGGGAAGGTTGTCATAAATGACTTAAAAATTACACGAACACTACAGTGGTGAACCTACAACACACATGCAGCAGGAAGCATACAAAGTCTTCTTTGTCACCAAATTGTCCAGCAGCTACCATTGAATGTACAGGTTTAACTACAGTGTTGGCACACTGTAATGAATAAGTGGGCTAGTGCTGATTAAGGTCTCACAGAAAAGTTTGGTCAAGCAATGACTGTTACTCATCTTGATGGATGACACTGACAGAAGATCTAAGAGATGCTGAACATCTAAGAGATGGTTCCAAGGTAATACTGAGGAGGCTTAACTGACCTTGGTGGATAGCTACAGTGGATTAATATGGGTCTTGCATTAACTTTAATGTCCTGAAGAAAAGTGTAACCCTCACAAGAGGTATAAAGAGCAATGCCACAGTAATACGTTAGTTGTAAAAGGTACAAATCACCAACAACTTCCAACAATTGGCAACTAGACTGATAGCTGACCACTGTTAGGGGTATTCGGACCGTATTCTTTAAGCACAGCATTTCCAACCTCAACTAAACACATTTTTGTCTCTAAAAAACAGAAAACAGGGAAATATTGGGAGTGACAGAAGCTGACAAGTAATTACACATGCAGGACGGAGCCAGCCCAAGAACATGAAAGGTCTTCAAAGCATTTAAACAAGCTTTGCAGCTTGTTAACTGATTGCTGGGTAGAGAGGCTGAAATTGACATGAGCCCTGAGTGTATAAATAAATGCTCTTCCATTCCTGGGCAGTTCCTCTCCTCAGCTTAGAAGAGATTGATCTCTACCTGAACCAGCTATTTTCTCTTGTCTGTCTTTCCTCATTCTCACTGCACTTTCTACCCAGGAACACTGGAATAGCTACAGGTTTGGGGTTGTAGTCTGAGTACTTATTCTGTAAAAGATTTGCCAGGACTCTCCTAAGCAGTGGCTAAAACTTGGTGCAGTTTCCTCCACATTCACGGGAACAGAGAAGGAAGAGGTGATGAGTGCGTCATCCCTCACCAAATAACCAAAGAAGCTACAGGAATCTTTACTTTTTATTTTGGGGACTTGGAGTTCAGTGCATTTGGGCACTGTTACCTATATGAAGAATGATTGCACCAGGAAGCATAATGATTTATAAACTGATGAATTGGTATCTAAGTTTTACTGAAGGAAAGTATTTTAAATATTTTGAGGGATATGGCTTTTTTCACTCAAAATTGTTATTGTAGGCTCTGTCTGTGATTGTGGCCATACAATCCATATCCATATGATCATGTGAAGCAATACTTTATAGATATTAATTACTAGTAAACTATTACATCATGTGAATATAACACCTTTTATTTACCCATTACATTTTTGCTGTACATTTCAGGTATTCCCAGTTTTATCCTATTAGAAACAGTACTCCAATAAATATTATTTTAAGGCGTATATCTAGCTATTTCTGCACAGGCAAGGGAAAATGCTGTATCATAGCAAATGTTCAAGTTCACCTTTAGTATATATTAGCACCTACCACTTGTTTTTAAATGTGGTTATAACAATTTACATTTCCAGAAACAACAGGTAAGATTTGCAGTTGCTCACCATTAGTATTGCCAATCTTTTAAATCATTTCTTGGTGGGTTCTTAATATTATCATTTACTGGTGGATTTTGAAACAGTATTTCATCCAGATTAAACTGCATGTAATATTTTGATCAATTGAAGATCTCTTTCGGTGAGAATTTCCTTAAGCATCTTATCTATTTTTCTATCATAACAACCTTCTTGTTTATTGATTTATAGGAACATTTCATGTGTTCCATAGATATTGTTAGCTGTGCATTGCAAATATATTAATCACTTCTTTTCACCTCTTCCTGATTTTCTCATAAGCACAATTTCCTAAGTTTAATGTGGTCCACTTTTAGGCACCTTTTCTAATATGAATTGAGATTTTTGTGTTCGCTTTAAGAAATATTTCTCTACCTTTCTAGTCAGGATGTTATGTTGCTTTTATCATCCAAAATTTTGCTGTTTAATTTCTTTATATATACCTACAATCTACCTAAAGTTTATCTTTGGGACAGCATCAAGTCAAAGGGCAGTTTATTCATTAAGAAGGCCAATTATCAGCAAATGTGTCACAATATCATTTTTGTAAACAATTACCACATGCCTATATGTTTTTTTGTTTCTGAACTCTACTCAGTTCCATTCTTCTATTTATATCTGTGTGCATCTATTTCGCCCTAATTAGTATAGTTTATGGGCTTTGATTCTATAATATGATCTCATATTATTCTCCAAAATTATCATGACTTTCTAAGAATATAAACATAAATCTGTAAATCAGTTTCACTGTGTCTTCTCCAGTGATTGAATCCTAAGGTTTATCTGAGCTCATTCCTAAATTCACACTCTAGGCTTGGCCAATAGACCTTTTAACAGGAACATGAACTCCTTCCTCTTAGCCGTAATGGCAGGTGACATCCTTATCACCTGCTTTTTTATGGTCTTCCCCTAGGACCTCACTTTGTACAATCTCTTAAAACACCAATCCATTCAACTCATGTTTATATTATATTTTCACCATAACTACCTTGCTTAGTGAGGCAGAAAAATGTTACAGCAAGTATTATCTACCTAGTCAAATTACCAGTCAATTAAGGCAGCAAAATAAAAATATTCTCATTAGTAAGATAACCCAGTAGAAAATAAAAACACCTGAAATATTAACAGTTGTGACAAAATGCCTGAGTGACAAAACATCACATACTATAAATTGTCTTACACGATTTTATATGTACTTAACAAATTTGACTTAACATAAATGACGATTTAATTTTATTAAAAATACACTGTATTTAAATTTGTTGTTTAAAAGTATTCAGAGGATGAGACAGATTCACAGTGACATGATCTTCAACAATGTATTTAGCATCACCAGTGAATTTGTAGAACATATATAAATACTATGCATATTTAAAATGTACAAAAAGCTTCTTTAAATGCTGTAGTTCTTTGAAAACTTGTGAACACCTCAATGGACATTTATTTCAGGTGTTTCTTTGTTTTTGTGGTGAATCTATGTAATCTATAACAAAATTTCCATAATTTTACATATGAAGAAAGTCTATTTGGTTTAAAGAAATTTGTAAATGATTTTTCACAGGGGCCAGGGAGATAGATCAGTGGATTATTGCTTGCCTGGGAAGTGCAAGTTCCTGAGTTCAATCACTAGTAACAACAACAAAATAAATAAATAAAAATTCACTATGCATTACTCTGTACATTAAGAAATGGATGCATATTTATGGCATTTCTGCTCTTGTTTTAGCTTTCAAATATACACCTGACTGAAATATGACACCTTTTCTACAAAGCATTCCATTATTGTATACATACTTCAAAATATAAATGATAATGTAAATAGAAATGCAAACAGCATAAAATATATGATAGGAACTTGTATAATTTTTAAATGTTTATTTTTTTGAAAGTTAAATAAGTACATACCAGTGCAATTCCTGCAGAATAAGGAGTAGCACACATCTTTCCTGGAAATGTAGCTCCCACATAGTCTGGATAATCTCTATGACTAAATAAATGAAGACATACACATCAAGAATTAATTTTACCAAACAACTTCAATGTCTTGTTAATTTGAGTTTTTAATTCATAAATTGCCATTCTCTATTAAACTGAGGCACAATCATTTAATATGTCTTGATTGTTTGAAATTTGGAAGATAGTTTTCACTAGATTTGATTAGGTACTCTTTGTCTTAAAACAGATCCAAAGGAGCTGATATTTTTCTTTTCTGTTCTCATTACATTTGGTGAAAAATCACAAAATCTTTGTTGAAACATTGTGATTGTGAACATTTTTTTATCTAACAAGGACATAAAGCTATGAAATATGGACAAAAATGTGTCATATGTAGAAAATATCAACAGTCATTCATAAGAATGGCTTTATTTTTCATAACTAAACATTTCAGCTTCAAGAGAAAGTGTCCATACAAGTAGATATAAAATAATAGAATAATAGCACTATTCCCAGAAATTCATATGAATTATCCCATTTGACCTTCAGAACAAACCACTAAAATAATTGATTTTATGCATGTTAAGTAAATTAAGCATCAAATGAGGGGTACAATTAACTCTCCAAAAGTGGCATGATTAGTAAGTGCAACTGAGGGATCTAAACTTAACAGACTGAATCCAGAATCAGCTCTGAAACACTAATGGACAGCTGCCAACTTTTGATGGGTCCATTGTACTTCAAAACGGGTGTCAAGAGCAGTAAATTCGCTTATTCATTGTTTTCTATTTCCATCCTTTCTTCAAAGGTTCAGCTTTATTTCCGTGAATTAGATGCTGAAAAATGCTAACAAATTTGTTTCATACCAAAAAAAAAAAACCAAAAACAAACCATTGTTTCCTTAACCTGACATTATTTTGCACTTCATTTCTGGGTCTATTCCATTTAAATTGCCTTTAATCTTGTTATTTGTATTTAATTTAACCTTTTTATTCTTTCTCCCCTTTTTTCCCTTCTCTCCTTACTCCGTCCTACTCTCCACTTCTCTAAACTACAAACAAGTAGATAAAATGCAGTAACATTACTTTTGCTAAAATCATTGTGCCTTCTGTAAGGTTACAAGATTTATTCATACAGATTATAAATTTCTCGAATCAAGAGATCATAAGGAATTACTGTTAATTATTCTGCTATTACATTACCCATTCTATACATGGTAAAGGTTCTTGCATACAAAATATGCAATTTCAATACAATAATACACCAAGCAGTGGCAGTATATATGTCAAGGACAGTTACTATGCCATAGTTTTCTATATTTCCTATGGAGTGAATTCTTTTTCATCAGTCTCACAAAAATTAATTCATGCAGTAATTTAAGCAAGATGAATATCTAGAGGAGCCTGATAAATTTCACTGAACAAAATGGAAGCAGCTAAAGAAAAACAACAGATATTCTACTAGAATATGTGAGGCACAACAATAGCTTTTCTTCTATCCTTAACTCACTATATAAACACATGTTGACTTTCTATAAGCTCCTTTATATCACTTCTCTCTCACCTCCTCACATCACAGTGCTTAAGGCTTCAAGTTTTTCCTCCTGCATCCTTGCAGTCCCAAACCCTGTATCTTTGACAGTAAAACCACAAAGCTTTCTTAATCTTTTGATAGTTAATGCTCTAATGTTACTGTTGAGCACTTTTCACTATTAACAGAGATATAGCTTCTGCATTTAGTTCATATAGGGACAAACCATAAATGGATGATATGTATAATTATACCGTAATTCCAGATTTCTTCTCCAGGATTAAGGATGCGCTTAACTGGCATTTTATGGGATGGTATATTAAGTTTGTCTTGGATGATACTACTATAGCTGATTTCTTTGATATTAACAGGGCTACATAATTGTCTCTGTTTCTCTGTAAGCCGTAACACATTCCCTGACAACATTTTTGTTGAGCTAATTAAAATACATCTTCCCTACCCTAATTAACCAAGGTGTTTAGATCTTGGAGTTGTGTTATGGTTTGTGTCCCCTCAATGCCTCATTCAGTCATGGCAGAAGGACTTCTAGAGATGTTATTTAACTCATGATCCACTGAGTACTGCTGGGATTATGGGTGTGAGCACTTCTCCTAGCCTGAGTCAGACGGCCTGAATGTAGCATAAGAGAGAGAGAGAGAGGCAGACTTCCCCTCTGCTGCCATTGTTCCTGCTAGTCCTGCATTCACTCTCTGCTCTTTGTTGCCACCATGAAAGGATGCTCTCTGAGCTGTTCCAGTCTGCCTTGGAGCCAGCTGAATATGGACTGAAACCTCCAGTGACTGTGAGCTAAATAAACCTTTCCTTCCTTCATTTTCAGTGTCAAGTATTTGTCCCAGCAATGAGAGAAGAGTAGCTGACACAGATTCTCTAACAACAATGAAACACCCACCTCTGACAAAACAAAACAAAAAGGGGTTATAAATGAAGATCCACTTTGTAGTGAAAAATATATATGTATACACAAAATAGGATAGATATACATGGTGAGGGATCTTGCATACCATCGGTATACAAAATATACTATTTCAATAAAATAGGATAGATATACAGTGACCTTCTCTTCAATGAGAAGAAAGATTTGTACTAATACAGTTTAGATATCATGTTTGCATTTTGTTCTCTTAATAACTACTATGAAGACAACATTATATAATGTATTAATTATTATAACTGTTCTACTAACCTGTTTTGAACTGTTTCATTGCAATTTATTTCTCATTAAAATGAATAGAAAATTTAAAAAGAGAGAGAGACAGGTTGTAACAATGGATTACAGTTGTCCACGTCCAAATTACTTCACTAAAAAGGAACTGAATAGACCTCCGCATCAGCAAGAAAGCCTGTAAACACTGAATAACTTCAAACCTCAACACAAAACAATAGAAACATGATAATGGTTAACAAAATGCCTCCAAAAACTTCAAACTTCCCTGAAGCTAATAATGGAGGACATAGACATAGAGTTAGGGCTGCATAAGCTACATAGCCAAATTACTTCAAAGAATAATGGAAGGGGCTAGAAAACAGACCAAAGATGTATTATTCAGTGTGACCCAAGAAGATATAAGTAATCAGATGATAATGGAAGCACAGACATTCTTCATTAAATAACTGAGCTCAAATCCTATAACTGGGCTATCCAATGAACTGGTTGCTAAATGAAGAATATAAAGAAGAATATAGTATGTACATTACCAGATTCAGAACAAAGATACACCAACAAGATGAATTCACTTTTATTTACATAACTTTTACATGTAGTACTGTAATGTATAATAATATAAACACATAGTACTGTAATATTCAGTACAATCAGCAAAATTTACAGTACTGCATGAATAAGATGTGCTATACAAAAATACATTGAGACACTACAACGAAATGTAAAAACTATACCTAGAAAAAGATGCTGTAAGTCTGAATGGCATATTAAAATTCTGAACAGTAGCTACACAACTAATTAAAAAAGGAATTCCTATGCCTTACTTTTCTCACATTGCTGAGACAAAACACCCAATACCCACAAGTTAAGGGAGGAAAGATTTATTTAGCACTTGGTTTGCAGAGGTTTCAATCCATAATCAGCTGGCTCCAAAGCAGGGTGGCATCAGGGAGCACCAAAGCAACAAGAGACCACCATAGCACCTTTCTGCCCCTTTTATCTTATTAAGATTCCTAAGGAGAAGTAGCAATTGTATCCCTAATTCTAATGTGTCCAGTGCTATACCATGAATCAATTCCAGTGTCACATACACTACATCCAGCCACCTCTGAAAGGGCTCCACTTATTTTATTTATTTATTTATTTATTTTATTTATTTATTTTTGCAGAACCAGGGATTGAACTCAGGCCATTGTGCTTGCCAGGGAATCGCTTATTCCACTGCGCTATCTCCCCAGACCTGAAGGCCCCACTTATGATCACATGAGGTTTTGGAGGAACATCTAAACACAAGTCGTAGCAACCTCTAATAATCAAAAAAGTTATGGAGCTTTCACAAGATGCTAATTCAAAACTAGCTGAGCTAACTAAAATGACACAAAAATGAGCAAGCAAACAAACTAAAAACCAATAGGAACATGGGAAGATTAGTCAGCAAAATGACTCTGAAATATCCCAACTCCCCTGAAGCCTATCCAGGGGACAAGAAGAGGTAGAACACCATAAGCCATGCACCCAAATTATATGAGTGATCAATTTATCGAAGAATTAGAGTCCATTGAAAAGGGTTCAACTGATATCCAAAAGACTGAAATTTATATTTAGACTATGGACAGAACAATGCACACACACACACATAAATATTACATGGGTTCTCTTTTAAGAAAAACTCAATATACAAATAAAGTGCTGAATGAAAGGCAGACAACAGGAAAAAATAAAGAAAGAAAAGGTATTATAATTCAGCATGGAAAGTATGTGTGAAATTGTACCTTGGTATAATATAATGATGTTATGAGTTTTGTATATTTTTTGCTGTGTTATTTTAGCTGTTAATCTGTACTAATGATAACCTTATAAACACATAAGATAAAACAATGACTCTAGTTCTGGCAAAAAGAATATTAAAAGGGGGGCATGGTAGAGGAAAAAAATTGAGGTGTGTTACATGCATGTACCAATTCCCTATAATGAGTATAATCATTATGCACTAAAAACCTGTACTAATAAACAAAAAACTCAGCTTTAAAAATAAACAATTAGTAATTTAACATGTATTTCTTACTGATGTGTGAAGAATATGTAATCTTTCACAATTTATACCAACTATAAAATACAAAATTACACACAGAGAGAAATGCATAGGTACATATAAACAGAAAGATCTTTGTTTATTATTGTTAGCATTATAATATAAATAAAAATATAAATATAGCTCTATTTCACATTCTAAAGCTACCACTGAAAATGAAGCACAATTCATTAAGATACAATACTGAAAATCACATTTACAAATCCTTGGATGAAGCTTATAATCAAAATAAACTTCAAGGAATAAATTTCAACACTTCAGGAAGTGGACAGGAGCTTGGGCTTTGGATTTAGATTAAACCCCTGCCGCACTACTGGGTGAGGGGGTCCTGAGACCTTCCTGAAACCTAAATGTATTCATTTATAATAGTTTGATAAACTTAATAATAAGTGTTAATAATATTATTTTATTGCCTGAAAAGAGGAAGACGGCACAAGATTTGCATAAAACACCTAAGAAATAATCAAAATATGAATTCCCCCAAATAACTAGCACTTCTGCAAATTAAGCTGCTTTTCTTTCCAAGAATACTAAACTGTTACTCTTACATGAATAGATACGCGACATCATGAGGCCTTAGGGTAAGGTGAGACTGCTCCCATTTTGAAAACCTGTACAGTACTTCATCTGCCTTGCCGATTGTAGCTATCTTATTTGTATCTGACCACAACTCCAATGAAGATAACACAACCACCACTTTAAATTGGGAAAACACCTAAGAAACAAATAGATCGAAATCATTTTGTGTTATTTTATAATAACCTCAAAGTTATTTGAATATCATCACAAATCTATACTCAATTTATATGGATGATTAATTATTAAGAAACAGTACTTCAAGTTACTGAAAATACAATTACAAAACAAATAATCTAGAATGAAAAGAATAATACTTACTGAATTTATAAGGTTGATCATTTGCATGAATTTTTTTGTTATGGTCATGCTATCAGCGCCCAAGTAATCATACTGAAAGACAAATTTAATTTTATACTTAAATTTGTTATATCGTACTGTGAGGTCTGTTCATCTGCTAACTTCATTGAACAGTTTAAAATAAGATATTAATAAAAATGAATATAAACAGGAATATTTGCCTTGTAACCAGTGATGCAAAAGGCATGGCCAGTCTGGAAAATAGTTTGGAAACTTCTTATAAAACAAATCATGTAGTTGGTGCATGACCTATCAATTATATGCCTGGACATTTATCCCAAAGGAATGAAAACATGTGCACTCAAAAATCTGCATGTGCACATCCCTAATACTTTTGACCCTGGTGGCAAAAAATGAATATTCTCTAAGTGATTAAATGTTTTCAAATGCAATACATCCATTCCATAGAATATTACTCTTCAAAAAAAGAAAGAAAGAAAGAAGAAAGAAAGAAAGAAAGAAAGAAAGAAAGAAAGAAAGAAAGAAAGAAAGAAAGAAAGAAAGAAATGAAGTAGTTGTATATGTAATCCTTGGTTAAACCTTAAGAAAATTGTGCTGGGTTTAAAAAAAATCTCCAAACAAATCATTGAAGGATAACTTTATGTTACATCTGTGAGATTATAACAAAAAAGAACAGCTTAGTGTCAGTCTGGAGCAAAGGAGGAGTATCTGGGTGAGGCTGTGAAGAGGCATTGAGTCTTATTATGGTGATGTTGCTGAATATCTCGGTTGTGCTAGGGGCTTCCCAAGACTACTGATATGCCATTGTCATATAAAACCACACACACACGGATTATTGAAAATGGAAGGAACTCTGGATTGCAACAATAGTAAATTTCATGTGCCTACACACCAGCTTTCTCCGCCACACCACATGCAGGGCATTTCTGCAGGAACGTCAAAGTTTCAAAACTAAACTCATATCGATGTTAAATTTTCTTCCTTTCCTCAAAAATGTGTTCTTTCTTACATTTTCAATGATTCTATTTAATAGTACAATAAATTCTATCATAGTTCACTTTTATTGAAAGCCATACTTCATCAAGACAAAACCTTTTTCACTGTTATGTCCTTAGTAGGTACAAATGAGGCTAATATGTAGATGACCCTCAGCAGATTTAAGCAAAATCAATCAATCGGCAATTTACAGGTTCCTCTAACTCTAACTCACCAGTAGTTTTAAAGTTTTACCAATACTTCTATTCCTACTGAAATCAAATTCTGCACTCTGTCACTGATGATTGGATAATCTCTTAAATACTGACTCCTCTAATTTCTCATCAGTAATCCCCTCCACTACTACCAAAACAAAAATTCTAAAATAAAATCATGAATATGTAACTTGTTTGCTTAACACTTTTCAATGACTCTCCATTGCCTTAAACCAACATCCAAAGAGCCTATGAATTATTTTATTCATCTGTTTCCAGATCCCTTCTTTTAACCAAGTGTACTGATCGTAAACATTCTCTCTCTCACTGGTAGACGAATGTCAGTACGAAGCCTTCCCTGGGCCAATGCTCCACAAGTTGCTCATTTCTTGTATTAGTTTTTTTGTTTTTTTTTTTTTTTTTTTTTTTTTTTTTTTTTTTTTTTTTTTTTTTTTTTTTGAGACAGGGTCTCACTGTGCAGTTCAGGCTGGCCTTAAGCTCACTTTGTAGCTCAGGCTGGTCTCGAACTCACAACAATCCTCCTGCCTCAGCCTCCCTAGTGCTGGGATTACAGGCATGCGATGCCACCTTTTCTATTTTGGTTATATCTTACGGTTTGCTATCTTGGATACTTTTGTAAACCCTGAAAATATTATAATTCTCAGAATTGTTATTCTTGGGGATGGTAAATGAACACTTTAGAATGTACTTTTATATACAAGCTGATCCAGCTAGGAACTGCACCTGCCACCTCATACAGCAAGCTCTCACCTCAGGGCTATCATTCTTCTATTCAGCTAACCCCAGGGCCAGGGAGATGACTATACACCGCTACTACACTTCAACCAGTACAAACTGAACATACGAAAATTAGGCAATGCTGCCCCATGTGATCTCTCAGAAAAAATAACAAAGCCTCTTGATTACGTGGCTCCTGCTTCCCTAGACTTAGGATGGTCCTGGTGCCTGCCACTCTGGCCTCAGTATCACGCAATGTGGTTTTTCCTCCAGAAAACAATGAGTCATCAACAGTAACCATCCTCTCATATGCTGGCCTCAGCATTGGTGCATAACACTAAAATCTATATTGTAATTTTTTAAACCGCATATTCTCATAGCAATTATGTGCTATGTCACAACATGTGACAGTTGTGTTTCTATATGTGATTCCTTGAAAACATGGCTCTATTTGTATAGTACTATATCCTTCCTTCAATTGCGTTGCTGAACTCTGTAGGCTACAATTATATATTTACTTTGTATGGAGTCATTGAAGTAAATGTTAGTAATACTCTTCTTTATGTATACATAAAGCTTGTTCAATGTTTACTAAGGAATTTGTGAACATACATAGAAACATAGAAAAGTAATGTTAAGTCAACATTGTATGAATTACAAAGCCTACAATTTGGGGAAGAAGCTTTTAAAACACTTTCAAAACATCATAATGTGTGCCTGAAACAAATCAAGTTTTAGAATCCCAACTATTATCCCAAATTTTAGTCATATCTACTGGAAATATCTGTTATCTCTTAAGGATCTCAATATCTCATAAATGTTTCTTTTTTCCCTCAAGTGTTGTCATGCTTCCCCAAATCTTTCCTTTGTCTTATCTCAAATGTGGCTTCTTGTAAAGCTATACAAAATGAAACACAGCTCAAGTTCTCCAGAAGGTTCCTTAAGTGTGAGAATCAAATGTTTACCTTTCGAATAAAACCTAGAAAATGTAGGTTTATCACTATTTTCTGAAATCTTTAACAGTTAGAAGAATGAAGCCATGATGTGCCTGATTATAAACTACATAATCACCCAGAGGTCCTAAACTTTAAGAGACACTCAAGTTATTTACAGAAATCAAGAATCAAATGGGCCATCACAACAGGCAGACAATGTACCTGGTGCATTAAAAATTCCAGGGCAGGCGACATAGCTAAACAAACTAAGCACCAGCTCAGGCCTAGCACAAGGACCGGGGTTCATCACTGGCATCACATGCCATGGCAGCCCCAGCTCTGGGAGCACTAAACCAGCCACTAAGTCTGGGTGTGACAGCGCACACCTGTGATCCCCGCGCTGCGGAGACTGAAGACAGGAGGATCACTGTGAGTCCAAGCTGCATAGTGAGACCCTGTACCAAACATAGTAAAAAATAGTTTCCAAAATATAGTATTCATACTCACACACAGTTATACTATTAGCACTTCTCTCTCAGTAAATATTTTACAGTGTGAAAAAACATGCCCTGGATTACATACTATACTTTCAGACTTCCTAACAACACTTAGGATACTTAAACAAGCTTATCTTCACCAAAAGTTCATTAAAAATTAATGTGGCTCAAAAGAAACCCTAAAAATATAAAAGAATCAAAAGTGAAAAATCATTTTTCTTATCAAGATTGCCATTTAAATATTTAAAAAAAAACATTTCTGATACGTTAGAACAGTTTTGATTTATTGTGTATTAATCTAGAACCTAAGGTAGTTGAATGTCAATGGAGTGCCCACTTTTGACAGAGGAAGGGTTGTAGAAAGAAAAAATCAGGATGTGTGTGTATAGACAGTACAGTTGGGATAGATAACGCTGTGCTTCTACATAATTCTATGAGAGGCAAGATCTGCACTAATGGTGGTTGGACAGGATATTATGTCGGCTTTTAGTGCTATGGTCATCCACTAGGTAAATAATTATTGAATCTTTGATATAATTC
>PVKA01033388.1:0-24433 GCA_004027165.1 Ctenomys sociabilis
TGTCATTATTTCTAACAACAAAGGTAATGTTTAAGTTTATTCACATATAGTGTGTAATATTTTAAGAATGGAATTAGAACTTTTAGAAAATTCCAGCTTGGTTGCACTAATGCCCTAAAAAGAAATTTTATTTGCAGTTCAATAATATAAGAAGGTTGTGTGTTTGGTGTGCATCTCAAGTTTTGTGATCTGAATTAAATGGTCATAGCTTGAAAAAAAAAAAAAAAAAAAAGAAAGGCACTATGTATTATTATTTCATTGCTTGCTTCAACTAAAGAATAAAATACCTAAAATGTTTCTCAGCATGGGCAAGCTAAAAGTCACACTAGATGAAAATTAGAAACTATTATTTTATTGGTAGAAAATAAGTAGCCAGAGGAGTGCTGAGTCTACCAGATCCTGATTAAAAACAGTCATCAAGGAAACTAGCAATTTATCTGGAAACTAGAAATGTGATTTAACAATTTTACAAATGCGGAAACTTCTCTTTGAAATGCATGAAGCACACTGGCTACTGTAAATTATCCACAATGAGCAGGTCCTTTCTGTCCTTTGACCTGGATCTCTGCTCACAACTGCACACAGGAATCTCTTTGGAACCCGCAGAAGCTCCAAGCCTATGTCAAGCCCCCACGTATCTAAGTCTCATGATAACAAAGCTCAGTGTCAAGGGAAAAGGACAAATTCCAAGAAAAGGTCTAAAAGCATCTCTCTGTTTAACTTGGCTGCCAGACAAGACAAATGGTTTATCTGTAGCAGCGCTGAAGCTTCTTTTCAGGAAAACCAGCAGCTGCTGCTGCCTCACACAGAGAAACTCTATGAAACAGTTTAAGCCTGGAAGAAAAGGGCCCTGTCCAATTAGAATCACAGGAAGGGGACTGTGCAGGGCTGCCAGGACAGCATTGCACTGAAGAAGAGCCATGGGTTCCCAAGGCCCCACCCACGGCAGGAAGCAGGTGAGATCAGGTGAGGTGAGGCCCTGGTGATCCCGCCAGGTTGTGGCTGTGCAGGACATGGATTGTTGCTGGCTGTGAAGGCCCTGAGGATCCGGACAAGAGGACAGCTGCAGATACACAGAGGAAGGAAGACCAGGCAAGCCCAAGGCGACTCAGAGGCCTGTCCTCAGGGAAGCAGTTGTGCAGACCTGAGTGCCACACTGTATTTAGGGCTTTGAATTTGGATTTTTTTATTCGCTCCACAGGTGGAAATCTGAAGCAACTCATGCTTATAATTTGAGTTTTCAGCTGAACGTGTCCATCTCGAAGTGATTTAGCAACCGTGAACTAAAGGTGGGTCAGGGGATCTGCAGGTGAAAGACACGAAATCTGCCAAGGCTCATTGTTCTTTGTGCAAAAGTCTCTATTGGCCAAGAGGCACCTGTTTCTCTCCAGAAGGAAAGGTTCTCTGGGAAGCCGGAAGCCGACACTTCATAGAGGCCGTCCCCAACTCCTCAGCCTAAGGCAGCTGGCACCTCAGCTAAACGACACATTTGAACAAAATCCGACTTCTCAGGGCTTGAGACTCAACTGCCAGGCTGCTGCGTCATCCCTCTGTAACCAAAAATACCGCCCAGGGCAGCATCCATGGAAGACCTTAGTACACACCGTCACCTGGGCATGGTGGGATGCAGGACGCTGCACGAGGAACCTCGGCACTTGCCTTCCATCTAGCACAGTGTTCCCTTTGATTGTTTTGTTAATGCGTTTGATAAAATCAGAACAACTGTTTTTAGGGAAATCTATTTAATTTCTTCAAGTTTCAATAGCTGAGAAAGATGACTATGAACATCATATTCTGGCCATTTAGGCTTGCATCTTCATCATTTTTTGAAAGAAATGACCTGAACCCTAGTGTACTCTTTTTTTGATAATGATATCACACAGGTACATACACTGTTGTCAATCCCAACAGCGATAGGCAACAACTCGGCAGCTTGTTGGGATCAGTTTCAGCCTCACATCCAAGGTTCCTTCCACCATGGCCTTCACCTCCTGGTACCTTTGCCTCACCTCTCAAGCTTCTTCTCTTCTCTGCTGGGATATCTTGCAGCTTGTGTAGTTGTAGGAGGTCTCAGCTCTCTCTGAATACTGTGAGCCCAAGATGCCCTGCCAGGGCAGCAGGGGCAAAGGCCAAGGGAGTACCCTATCTCCTGGAGAAGACTGATGCACTGAACAGGCATCAGAAGACTCACAGAGAAGAGACAATGGCAATGCCCACAAGGTGAGCCTTGAGACCTGGAGGTTGAGGTAAGCAGGGGGACTCTTGTGGCAGAAAGAGTTACCTGCAGACAGCTGTCCTCATCTACAGTCTTGGAGCCTGAGGTTAGGGAAGGGTTCTCAGCCACCATCAGCATGTGTGTGAAAAGGTGAAATGAAACAAAGGATTGGAAGTGGGGCCACCCCTGTTCCACGCAGCTGGCTGGGGTGCACATCCACATTCCTCTGGCAGCCTCTTCCCTCCTTAGGGCCTGCTGTCTGGTTTCTACTTCTGTGGACAGAAACAAAAACATTTACCCAAGGCTAGGGCTTGCACAGCTATCAGAGGTATTGTGGGAAAAGCTCTCCATGTGTCATTAATACTTCTTGCAAGGACAGGACTGCCTGGAGCTTGCATCTGAAGACTGACAGGGGACTAAATTGCCCAAGCCATTTAATTCCTAAGGGTTCTTACAATATAGTTATGGAGCCACAAGACAATTGCAGTTGATAAAACATCACAGTGAGAAGCTGATCAGTCCTCAGAGCAGGAAAGTGTGTGTGTGTGTGTGTGTGTGTGTGTGTGTGTGTGTGTGTGTGTGTATGAATTTGTGAGAAGTGGAGTGTGAGGATGTTTAGACATAGAGAACAATTCTCAAAAATGTGATGCTAGAAATTTCACTTCATCCACTTATTCCCTTTCTAGATATCATCCTGAAAGACTAAAAATGATCATATTTACAATGACATGTGTGTACACATTATACAACAGTGCTAGTTATAATAGTTAAATTTTGGGAAGGGCCTGTATGTCAAACAACAGATGATTGAATAAAGAAAATGCAGTAATTAGGCAACACAGAGTATCACCGTTCCATGAAGAAAGAAAAATTTGTATCATCTTTTAGGAAAATGGATGCACCTTAGAACCATAATGCTCAGTGAAACAAATTAAACACCCATACCATATACTTTCTTCTATATAAAACACGCAAATTATGAGAGTCAAGAAAAGATAGATGATAGATAGATAGATAGATAGATAGATAGATAGATAGATAGATAGATAGACAGACAGACAGATTGATTGATAGATGATAGTAGGAGAGAAATCTTTCTCAAATGGGACAGGAATCAAGAAATGGATAGGGTAGGAAAGGATGAATAAAAGAATGAGATGTGTTAAATATGTATACCGATCAACAAATTGAATGTAAGCATTATTTACTACAAATATGTACTAAGGAAAAAGAAAAAAGCAAGTCTGAAATGTGTTTATGAGTGTGCAAGAGAGGAGACAATGAATTGAGAGTATGTGTGAGTGTCAGTTTCTTCTTCTTTTCCTCCTCCTCCTCCTTCTCCTCCTCCTCCTTCTTCGGCAGAACCAGGGATTGAACTCAGGCCCTTGTGCTTACCAAGGAAGCATTTATTCCACTGAGCCATCTCCCCAGCCCCCTGTGCAGCTTCTGTATCTCTACCATAGCTCTCAATCTCCCCTGGGGTTTTGTGGTGTGAACACTTAATTGTGTTTATAATTAATGACAATGCAGGCACCATAGGCATTAGTGAGGCACACAGCACAGTGCGCGTGGGCAGGCTGTGGAGGCATGACTGTAGGGACAGGCCACAGCACTCTCCATCTGGCACTGTTCCACTGCTCTTCTTTGTACACCCTGTGAATGAGGCACCTGTCCTCCAGCATGCCCTTCCACCAAGATTCTGCCTTAGAAAGGCTAACCATGCACTGAACTGCCTTCAAGTATGATCCCAAGTAAACCGATCCTCCTTTAGTCTGTAGATGCTAGCACTGTGTCTCAGTGTCAGGAAAGCTGATCACTACAAACCCCTTGTCGATGGAGAGATATAAAATTAGACTTACACCCCTCCTTCATCTACTCTAGCCTGTCCCCAGGGGGTCTCTATGTTCTCAGAACACGTGAAGCTGAGCTCTTCAGGCTCATAAATTTGATAAGGCAATTTGGAAAAGCCTGTTCCAAATTGTGTCTTCCATGAATTTATTCCAACAACTAGAGCAACAATTCAGAAGAAACAAGAAAGACTTCACTTTGCTGTCCTCACTTCTCCCTGCAGAGGTGCCCATTACTGGGCGCAGGCAGCAAATCTCAAAGTCTTAGCTGTGGAATCTGACTGCAGTATCTTGTCCTCACAGGTAGTTCAACCCTCCCTCTTAGGACACTTCTTTCCACAGGAGGCTTTAAGACCAGTGAGGAACAGGAGAGGATTGGCCACCACTGGTGCCTCTTCTGCCAAATCTCCTTGAGAGACAAGCAGCAACCACTGACAGCCCCAAAGTCATTGTCTTTCAACCCAGAATTTAACACAGAGAAGGAAATGTAGGACATGGCACAGATGTGTGAAAGCTAGATGACTACCGAGACCTTACAGGGGGAGAACCTCAGGCCAGGAGGATGGACTCAAAGCTTCTTCTCCAGGCTTTCAACCTGCAGTGTTCAAGTTTTAAAATATTGAGTCCTCCTTTTGGAAATGCTTATTTGTAGTCTTTTGAGACATGTTTCCCAATTCTAGCTGCATTGTGGCTCACACTAGAAAGATGACTTGCTACCCTCTTAGCCAAGACCAGTAGCTGCCCATGGTGGCACCACAGGGGTGGGTCCTATGGAAGTGACACTGGGCTGAGCCCCAGGCTTTGAGGTGGAGGCCACTCCATCTGTGACGCTGACCTCTGTCACTGCTTTGTTGTGCAGCTCTGTACAGACCATTGCTCCCCCTGGGAAAAAGGGCTCAAAGATATTAAGGAGCAGTCTTGAGAAGGAGGAAAGCCAAAATAAGTAGAACAAAGATAAGCCATGTACAGGAGCTTAGTAACCTCAATGGATGCAAGCACCAGGTGCATATAAACATGTGCTAAGATTATTGCTATAAGCAAAACTGAAAATAGGAGAAAGGAAATGAAAGGAGAAAGGGATGGGGGAGGGGAAATTAAAAGAAGAAACAAACTGCATTACGCACATACACCTGCTCCCCAAGATGATCATAGAGGGCCTGTACTGCAACACACACTGAAGCACCTGCTTAAGCAGAGTGCTACGGTCAGGGATAGATCCCCAGAGTACTATGCCGGCCCTGCTCCCAGGGCATGCTGAGACAGTGATTACGACTGGGCCTGTTGGTGCATACCTGTAATCTTAGAACTTGAGAGGCTGAAAATAGGAGAATCACAACAATTCTGATCTACATAGTGACACCCTATGAACCCTGTACTCAATGCATTTAGAAAAACATTCAATCTAGAGCCAAAGAGAAAATATCTATGATATTGTAAAATGATTTTTGTGTCATTTCTAGCATTTCAGGTGGCCACACTTTTGTTTCTACAAAAGGTGTCCAGGGGTTTTGTTCTGAGCTTCACTGACAGAATTAAATTAGAGACTAAGCCTCTACTGAGTGGTGGGTGTGAGGGGATGTCCTTCGTAGTGTCACCTATGGAAGGTCACCTTGGTCACCTGCAGAGGACCTGTATTCCCCTGTCGTCATCTCACAGGTTCAGGCACTGACCTCCACCTCAAGAAGGCAACTTAGAATCCTCTACAAAGAGAGGTTTATCCTAATAATCACGGAGAAGGAAGGAAGGAAGGAAGGAAGGAAGGAAGGAAGGAAGGAAGGAAGGAAGGAAGGAAGGAAGGAAGGAAGGAAGGAAGGAAGGAAAGAAGGAGCCTCTAGGTAGGGGGAAGTTTGCACTGTGATGTCCACTGAACCCACATGCTGGCAGTGCCTATGGTGTGCTATGACAGCTGTGCTAATGCCTCACACTCCACAAAGCTGAGAGAAAGAATTTCAGTTCAAGCAGCACTGTTTTATTCAATAAAGAAAAATTAGCTTCAGAACAAATGCTGAAAACTAACCAAAAAGTGTCACTTGTAGAAAAACTACCAGACTACCAAAATTATGCATGTTCAGTATTCATGGAATTTCGAGGAGCTAAAATGCTTTTAGGAAATTTTATAAATGTGCATCCTGACATGGTGAAAAATATTTCCTTTTTAAAATGCATGAAAACTGTATTATTGTGTTCTATTGCCAATAAGGAGGGGAGGAAAAGAGCGAAAGATCAAATTCAGATTTATCAATTCAGATGCTAATAAAGGCAATTCAGTGCATGAAAACAAAGCAGCCTAGTTGATGAGCAATGAACTATGAATTAACCCCTCCTCAAAATCGAGATATGTTTAAGAAAATCTACAAGTAAAAATATTTATTATGTTCTCCCAAATGTGCTGCAATCAATTTAGATTTGTACTCATTGGCCCCATATTTGAGGCAACTTGATGTCATATATATATGACCCGCCTGATTTATCCTTCCCCACACTCAGAAAATCCACTGCCATCAAAGGCTCTCCATTCTTCCTACTAAAACCTTTCATGGCTTCATTTTCTTTTACCAAAAATATAAGAGTGCTCAGTAAGGGCAAATGACACTGCTTAGATATTCTGATTGCTCTGAGAGAAATAAAGTACAAAATAAATATTGGTAGTACATTATTTGTTTTTCTCTTAACTCTCTGATAAATCACCAAAGCCTTGAAGACTCAAAATACCACATACATTACAACATTAGAGTAACTGTAAGGCAGAAATTCTGGTAAATTGATTAATAGAACATCCTCCTTGGGGTTGTTCTGGTTGTTGGCAGCAGTGACTTTCAGGTGGATGCAGCAAGGACATCCTCTATCATAGTTTAAAAGACCCCTGAAAGTCAGTCAAATGCCTTGCTTGCTGTCTGCCTTTCAAGTGTTCCCCTTTGCCTCATCTGCCTGCCCCAGATAGAAAATGTTCTCACTTTTAAGGGCTCATGGGAGTTGACAAGACCCATCTGGATAATCCAGGAGAAATCACTCCTCAATAAATTCCATTAATTTAATTACATCGGCCAGGTCCCTCTTGTCCTGTAAGAGCACAATTTCCGAGGTCCCAGGGACTTTGGTATAGTCACTGTGGAAAGTTGCTATCATTCTTAACCCTGGAACATTGCAAAATGATCCAGGAGGTTGACCATCTGTCCCAAGATGGATATCTATCATTTTGCAATAAATGTTAGGGAATTCAATTATCTGCAATCAGATATTGAATTTTATTTTAAAAATATTTTCATAAGGATATAGCATTCATATTGTTTCTAATAACTTAATATTTGGGTTATGCATCAAATGCATTACATCATACATATTTATAAATTCTACATTACATGACTATGTGCATATTAAAGGTACAGGATAATAATCCCTGAAATTGCTGTCTTTATTGAATATTTAGGTCCCCGGCAATTCATCATATTCTTCTCCATGGCGACCTTTGACATTTATATTTAGTCATTCTTTTTATTTACTGTTAAGATGTACCTTTTATTATTTATGACACAGGTATATTTAAAAGCAGTTTTCTTTGAAAAGAAAATAGCTACTTCATGAATAAGAAGCAGATTTGACTGTCTTCCCATAATTATTGCTAAAATACAGTGGACTACGTAGGGCTCTTATAAAATGTAGTACATTATACCTTAACATACTATAATTGTTCAAAATACAAAGAGGTAACTAAAATACTTGTGGTTTTCATTTAAGTTATTTCATAATGACCCATTTTACTTTTAAAGAGCACACATTCTTATACTACTTTGGGAGGTTACAGGTCATCGCACTCAAGATCTTAAGCTTGCCTGGCAAGTTCTTGTAGTTCACATATTTACTAGAGTAAGATATTTAATCCTCAAATTATTATTATTTTTTTCTGCCAAGCTATGGATGAAATGAATGGTCTCTCCATTTAATAGGGAAGTACTCTACAGCTGATCTCTTTTTCAACAACAATTTTATCAATATATGATTGTCACACCAAAAGCTACATGCATTTCATGTATACAAGTTGATAACTTTGAAGATACATACACTCATGAAACTATCACTATGATCTGCCTCATAAACTTACCTACCACCTCCTAAAAGTTTTCTCCTGCAGTTTTTATTAGTATCTCCCCACAGCCTTGCCTTCCCAATGAAGGTTGGGTTTCTTTTAGAAATGAAATGGACATTGCAACATGATTCCACAGAGGCTGGGTTGTTGCAAAGCCAGGGCCAGATGATAATTTTTTCTTACCTTAGACATCTTCCCAAGTCCATGAGTAGAGAAGAGGGAAAATGCCTGGTGTCCTTCTGCACTTCGGTTTTTCTGAGACCATTGGGAAAATATACAGAAACCACAGGAGCCAGCGTAATTTTCATTGCCCTAATAGTTTGCCACTGGTAACATATCAGCCCTGCATACTAAAGAAAACAATGAAAATCAGATCACAAGACTACCAGTATTAGCTATGTTCTTCATTTCTTTTTCTTAAAAAAATCAATTTTTTTTTTTGTTCACAGCATCTGGCTATTTCTAACCAAAATGAAGTGCTTCTACCTCATGGAGTTTCTGATGTAGGATATGTTGAGAGTAGAATAGATTGACTTCAACTTCTTCTAATGCACTGTTTAGTGAAGGTAAATGATATGCATAAGAAGAAAATTACAGTGCCAAAGGTTATATGAAGGAGAAGCAGGCAAGGAAAATGACAGAAAAGAAATATTAAATATGAGGAAACCTGCCCTGAGCAAACATTTTACATTGATGTCTTGGTTTTCTAGCATTTCTAATATAAATTATAAAAATGTTCCATAAATCGCCTTTAATATTTTAATAGCAAGTTAGACACTTGGGCAAAGTGGAGCAGAGCATCTACCAGGGCAGGCTCTTTCTTGGCTTGCACACCAAGATTGATCGTGGACCATTGCAAGAGTCTCAGTGAATCACCTAAATGCTGCATTCACTCACGCAACATCAGGGAGCTTCATTCCCAGGCAAATGACAACACCCAAGGCAAGATGAGGCTGACCTGCCATACCAGTGTCACTTATGGGACTGAAGGCACACAAATCACTATGCAGTCATGGCACAGAGTGTTCACCTCACTGTGGCAGGAGGTGGAATGATAAGGTGACCTCAGAGTGATGAGGAGGAGTGTCCTCTCAGAGTAGCCTGTAATTCTATGCACTCATTGGCCCTCCTGAGGCTCTCTATGCTGGGAAGAGTAAAGGTACAGACACATCATGGGAGCCTTACTATCATCTTTGATAAAGGCCAGAAGAAAAGTAAAGATATTCTACTGATCTGAGACGTAGCCAAACTCTCCCACCTACCTAGGGTAGGGCTGGAGCCTGCAGAACAAAGAGGCTTTCGCAGACAGATACGTCCAAAAGGACAAAGGCCAGGATGTACCTAGGGTTGCTGAATTTCTTCTTCCTAGTGATTCTGCTCAGATTTCAGTCAGGACAGGGTTGTGAGAAATTAGAAATCACACCAGTGGAGGAGCTCCTCTTTGAGACCCAGAGTCTCATTGATGAAGATGATTGGATCATGGAGAGCTACACTTATTTATGTATTCATACACTGATGAACTCAAGACTGACTATTTTGGTAGGAGATAGGACCTGATCGGAGACTAAATAGGGAGGTTGTGATCAAGCAGGGGGTATTCTTGTCCTTCCCTCCCCTACTTTTTACTCTGCACTTCCTGGACACTTTGAGGTAAGTAGTTTTGCTCCACCATGCTGTTCCATGATGGTTCCTGCTTGCATTCAATCAACCATGGCCTGACTCATCTAAAATCCATGAAATGAAGTAATCCTCTTCTCCTTTAACTTGGGAGTGCTCTGTCCTACCATTTAGCAATGACAAGCAACTCCATAAGCTCTCACCAAGAGATGAAAGCATCAATATGGCTTCAACATTTGACTTTCGGTTTCCATTTCCTTGACCTTGTCTTCTAGCCCAGGATTTTTATCCACTTAAAAGAGAAATTACCAACTTCTCACGAATACCTGTTCTTTCATAGGTTATTTAGAAACACAGGTAAATACACAGGTTAAAGAGCAGGGCATCAAATATATAAAATTTTAATTAGTTGTTTAGTCAACAGAAGCAAAGAGAAATTATTCCTCAGAACTAAATGAGTGGTTAGTGAATTGTGTCTAATTTAGAATTATTGATATACAAACCTCTGTGATCCTCATTCATCCCTCCGCTCCTCTACTTGTACTTATTCAGAAAGAAATCAGAATATCTTAAAGATAATGAAATACCTTCAGTCAAGCACATAAAAATAAAGATCCACCAATCCCTCCTGCCCACCCTTACTTCTTAATGTGTCCACATTGTTTTCCTATTTCATGTACTGGGATGCAGCTATGACATAAATACTCTCACTTGCCCTCCTGAACAGTTTCTGGTAGTTTGACTGCTTCCTAAAATCTCCACCCTAGAAGACACGAAAGATTCTTCTAATGCTGTCAGCATTTCAAAACTTTCCTTGCATCTCAGGCCACAAGGTCAACCTCACTTCCTCTGCACCCACATCAAACTCAAACATCTCCTGGGATCCTAGGATTCAGCTCTCCTTGTCTTCCAACTGGGCATGTATCCCCATAGCATGCTCTCTGTACACATGCATTTCTCTTTTTAGGGGTGATTTCCTGGGAGTAGAACCCAGAACCTACTCAATTAGCTAAATCCCCAACCCTTTTTATTTTCTATTTTGAGACAGGGTCTCACTCAGTTGCCCCAGCTTGGTTCTTACTTTCGATGGTACTGCCTCAGACCCTCTATCACCCAGAGCTGGGATTATAGGCAAGCATCACTCTGCCTGCAAGGTGTCCTCTTCTGACATGATGCCCATCCACTAAGCCTTAAGCCAAGTGGCATTGTCATTCCTAGGGTACAGTGATGCGAATACCTTTCTTGACCTTCCACAGCTGGAGTAAGCTCTTGCATTCAGGACATAGTTTCACGTTACACTGTGTCCTGACTTAGTTCTCAGCTGCCAATCTTCACAAACTAAATACAGAGAGACACTGTGTGTGTGTGTGTGTGTGTGTGTGTGTGTGTGTGTGTGTGTGTGTTCCCTAAGTGCAAGCACAGGAACACAGTGTTTAGAAGAAATATTTTTTCTGGTTCTCACAGCAATAAATGAATGAAACTCAAATCTGTGATTTTATGAGTGACACTTTTCTTACCTTTATTGTTAGTAACCTCTAAATATTGTAGAAAGTCTGATAGGAAAGCAGCCGATGTTTTAAAGATCTTCCATCCCAAGCAATTTACCAACAACATTTTCCTGGACAGTAAGACACCTTCCATCCTAATAAAGATAGTCAGTTCCTCCCCTCATGTCTCTGATCTTATCCCATACTGCAAAGTTTGGTCTCTGATGTTTCCCTTCTCTCCCCTTTGGCTTTCTCCTTTGCTGAGCAGAAAGCAGATTCGGTGTCTCTTAAATTTTCTCATCACTTCTCCCTGCCACACAGTTCAATGCTCTCTACCCTTTCCTTTCCTTCCAGACTTCTGTAAAGAGCTATCAAACATCTACAAAGAGCTACTGGCTCTACTTTTTAACCTGTCATTCACTGACCAAGACGTACCTTTGTTAATTTCTTGAATTCAATTTGATTTCTTTGTTACTTTCTTGAAATCAAATTTGGTGAGGTGCATAGTGGACCATGTTTGCCAGTGGGGCTTTTTTATATCAGACTCATCCTACAAATAGGTTGTTGTAGCATGCTGTAATCCTTTAGTTTTTGACAAGTTCAGCCTCCCTGATGTGTCTTACTGATGGATGTGCTGAGCTCAGAATCAATCATTTCTTTTGGCTGACCCTCTTCCAACTCTTTCCACTATTAAGTCATCCCATTAAACTGAACCTTAGACTTTTAAAACATTACCTTATAATCTACCCTTTTTCTTTTGTGGCAGTAAGATTGTTTATTAATAATTATCTGCTAAATATATCAATACTGTTTCCCACAGAGAAGTTCCCATGTAGTAAACTTCTTATTGTTTTTTGAGATAGTTGAGATGGAGTAGGCAAATGTTGAAAAAAAAATAAGAATTTTGATAACCTGTATACTACTGAGCAGAAGGAAAATGAAAAGTTTTCATAAAAGTAAAGGTAAGAGAAGGACCTGAAGAGTAAATGGGTACACAGGATTTATTGAAGGACTAGCAGGGTCTGACTTGATGAAAAGAGACCCAAGCCACTGTAAGTAACATCCCATGCAATGTGAAAGTGAGGCATGCTTCTGGGAAAGCATCTGCTCCCAAACTTACCTTTATATGTAAGCAAAACCCATTCTTGACTCTAGAATACCAGACAAATGATGTCAGATACTCCAATAGCTCATATATACAAAAGTCAGATTTATAGAGATAGTATATTGATGACAACAACAAAAATCTACACCCTCCAGGATGTTGTAAAGATTTAGAAGATGTCTTCAAATTTACGCAGTTACTGAGAAAATGGTTGGAAACATCCTGTTCAGTAGAGACCCTTAGGAAGTTTTCCTTGGTAATAGATTACTTCAGCTCAGTACCTTGACCTACACAGCTGCCTAAGTCATGACTTAGGGTTCTTATCTCAGCTTCTCATGTTCCTCCTTCATCCCAAGCTGTTACTAGGGCTCTCAGTTGGAACTGAGATATTCAGTCTTTCTTGCCCTCTCCACGAGGTTGATTCCTGGAAGTTCCCTCCCTAACCTCTCATGGCACCATCACTCAGCCCCTTAAAGGTTCCAGTGAGAAGGATGGTGAGAGCCTTCCCATATTCCCTCTCTGGCTTCACTGGAGCTGGGTGGTAGCTGGCTGTCCTCTGTACCCAGAAGGAATTCCATGCTTTCCTTTAACAGTAGCCAAGGACTTTGGTCACTGTCTTCTGCCTTGGATCCTCAGTCCCAAGGGACCCAGGGAGGTAGCAGCTCCCTATTGTCGCATTCTCTGGGTTGTCTCAACTCCAGTCTGAATTCTAAACTTTGCCATCCTGTAAAGATATAATGCTATTCAACTTTTTGCTGTTTAAATATGCTTAATTACACACAAAATGGTATCCTTGTTCTTGGTTAGATCCTCACTCATAAATTACTTATGTCCCGAAGTACCCAAGTACCATTGTGTTTCACTTTAGAATTGGATTCTACCAGTGCCATTCCCTAAATTTAACGAGAGAAAGCTACCTGGAGCACAGAGTACTAAATGCATTCTAAATATGTCAAGGATAGAAAAGTGATGGAATGTAAAATGTTTTATTTAGCTGTTTAAACAAACAGAAGAAAGGTAATCAAGTCGGCCCCTCACTCTCCCTTTCCTGGCTTCATTTTCACCTATTTATTTGCCGAACATTTACTAACACCTTCCATGAATCAGAAATTCCTTATTTATTGTTCCACAGAGGAAAGATTAGGGAATCTGCACAAAGGGACAGAAGATAATAAAATGCAAGCAAACAAAACTGGTTTCTGCCTCTGAGGAGTTCATATTCAATTGCAGAAGTGAACAAATAATTTCTACCATTCACAATCTTCCACCAGGTCCTGCACCCTGTGAACATCACTGCCTACTTGAGAAATAAGGCCTCACAAGTCATTGTTCATCAGAGATATAGAGAAACACAATTTCAAATAAATGTTGATTATTGTTTTTGCCTGACTGCAAGCCTGGTAGTTGCTGCTTCTGTTTGACTTTGCTAAGTCTGTCTGACGTCCTGCAGACTCTGCCTTTGCACAGCTGCTGAGGACCTGCGGTGTGTGTTTTTGTGTTAATGTCATTTGCCACAGAGCGTGCTCCACAAAATTCTCAGGGCTTCCACAGAGCAAAATCTGTATCTAAACTGACTTCATCTTGCATTTTCCCCTCATGTGCTGCACATTTCTAAGAACACAAAGATCTTTAAATTTGCTATTTCACAGACTCACCTGCTTACACCACCTCATATAATTTAAAATTAATTATAGTCTATGTGTGGCTCTCCAAGTTTTAGAAGTGTGAAAGCATAAGGCAAACTTCAGAGAATCTCAGCTTTGAATGACATTGGGTAGATTGTCTCCATACCTGACAGACATGGAAAAGCCAGGAAAAGAAAACAAATAAGAGCAGCAGCAGCAAAACTAATATCTGCAGCTCTGAGCATAATCTAGAAAAAAATGACACACAAACAGTTTAGAAATCAATTACATTGGACCTTGAATGTACAAACAGATGTTACCCAGACCATATATAAAAATAAAAATCTGATACGCAGTCTGGAGCAACAGGCCAGGAGAGAGCACACAATCTGTAGAAACTATCCCAAGAATCCACCCTGCCCTTCATGTGTTGGACCTATACAAGATGAAATCCCTGTCTGTGACAAACAATAACCCTACCAAGAGTGTCGCCAAATTGCCAAGATTAGAATAACAATTGACAAATTCCTAATACGCATTCCTGCTTCCAGTTAAAACCAACAAGCAAAAGCCAGCCATGTACTCCAATCCCACAGTGTGGCCTATGGAGCCACCTCACTACCAGGAGCCCCGAGTCAGAGAATCCCTGGAGCCTTCTCCTTTCTGTAGCATGAAGCCTTTCCATCATCTGCCTGCCTGTGAGTCTCTGCAGAGTCCCAAGACAGCACTCCCAGCTTACTCTATGAACATGGGGGAAGTAGCTTGTGCTTTCTCATTTGTTTTCCTTTCTTTCCACTGTGACTTATCTGTTTTCTGTTTCCGCATTCACCTAGCTCTCCTGGCAGATCATTCACTGTTGTAATTCAGGCAGTAAGCATTTTAAGCCCAGATTAATTATGACCATTTCACAAAGATGCTTCTGAGAGGCTTGCAATCTCTTGTGAGGACAACTGCTTTCAACCTGAACACCTGTCTGCAGTAACAAGAAAGAGCCAGTGGGAACCCTCACCAGATATAGGACAGATGGGATCACCTGTTCTTAAGCTTGAGATGTCTGAAACTGTGAACTTAGTAAACTTTATTTCCTCATACCTCATACCCAGCCTTGGGTATTTTGTGATAGTGTTAAACTAATACTGCTACAATTTTTTTAAAAAATATTTTGAACCCTACCAATTTTATACTGTTGTCCCTTTGAAGGACTAATTACATGTCTGCTGGATCATGAGATTGTTCACAGCCCAAAATATCTGTCATTTTTCTCTAATCTTTTATTCTAAAGACCACATAATTTCTGTTACCTGTCTTCAACTTTACTGACACTTTAATCTTCCAATTCTAGTTTTTTGATAAGCAGCGCAACATTATTTTCATTTGTGCATCTAAAATTTCTACTTTCAGAATATCCATTTGGCTCTTTTTATAATTTCTGTATCTCTTGTGAATTTCCTTTCTGGTTCTCTCAATAACATCACAAAGAAACAAAAGCATCAAAACAATCTTGAGCAAGAACAAAACTGGAAACATAGCATTTCTTGATTTTAGACTGTAAAGCAAAGGAGTCAAACTATTGTGACAAAGGCATTAAAAGCAATTAAATAAAATTTAGACCGGTTGAAAAACTACACATTTGTAGTCAAGTGAACTTTAACAATGATACCAAGAGCACAGAGAGAGGAAAATAAATGCTATTGGGAAAACTGTATATTCAAATTCAGGAAAAACAGAAGTGAACTGCTATTTCACACTCTATACAGAAATATACTCAAAATGAATTAAACACATTATTTCAGAACCTAAAACTGTAACATTATTGGAAAAAAATAGGTGAAAATGTTGACGTTGTATAGGGCAATGATATTTTGAATATAGGATCAAAAACACAAGGAGAAGCCAGGCATGGTGGCACATGTTTATAATCTCAGCACTCAGGAGGCTGAGGCAGGAGGATTGTTGTGACTTTGAGACCAGCCTGAGCTACAAAGTGAGCTTAAGACCAGCCTGAACTGCATAGTGAGAGCCTGTCTCAAAAAGACAAAAAAAAAAAAAAAAAACAAGGAGAAAAAGTAAAAACGAACAAATAAGACTTTAGTAAAGTCTACAGCCATACCACCCTGAATGCACCTGATCTCATCTGATCTCAGAAACTAAGCATGGTCAGGCCTGATTAGTACTTGGATGAGAAAGATTTCAGTAAAATCAAAAGTGTCCACACAGCAAATGTAACACTCAACAAACTGAAGGAACACTTAAAGAAGCAGAAAATGTATTTCCAAAACATATATGTAATCAGCACTCAACATCTACACTATATAAGAAACTTTTATACCCTAATAGCAAAGCAACAAACAAGCTAGTTTTGAAGTAGGCAAAAGTCTAGTAGACACTTTTTAAAAGAAGACAGACAGAATAATATCATCCATACAAAAAGGTGTTCAGTCTGACTAATCAGCTGAAAATGCAAATCGGAACCACAATGAGCTAGCATGTCCTTTGTGTTGGCTGTTGTTACAGAGATTAAAAGTGGTTGCAAGGATGGGGAATATAGAGAAACTGAGGGTGGAAATGGATTTGATGTAAACATTACAGGAGATTCCATGCAGCAATCCTCCAACAATTAAAACAGGAATGGCAGTTACAGTGGAGTTCAGCTTGGTTTACTGCTCTGCCTGAGTGCTTGAGGAGGCACACTTCTGAGTGTATTTGTTTGGGTTCATAGAGGGAAGGTTTTAGGGTCAATGTCTAGTCCCTCAAGTCTTCATCCATGACACTGACCCTCACTCTGTTTCTTGACTTCCATGAACTGAGCAACACCAACCCCTTCCACTATGAGTTTCTTGCTTGGAGATGGCTAACTTTGGTTTGAATCCTTTTAAAACCTGAGCCAAATTAAACCTCTTTTGCTTTAAATGATAGATGGCAGATATTGTGTCCTAGGAAAGCTGTCTAACACAGAAAATTGGCACCAAAACAACAGGATTTGGCTGCCCCCATATCTGCCATCTGCTTTAGAAGCTTTTGAAACAAACATGCAGGAAGAATTAAATTTTGGGGTATTTGAGATAAAGAGATTTTATAAAGCTACAAGTAGGGGCTGAGGAGTTGGCTCAGTGGAATAAGCACTTCCTTGGCAAGTACAAGGACCTGAGTTCAATCCCCGGTTCTGCCAAAAATAAATAAATAAATAAATAAATAAAGCTACAAGTATATCCTGATTCTGGTGAGAACTCAGAGAAACAGAATGTTGATAAAAACTCAGATGGTAAAACTCAGACTTAGGAGGTTTTAGTTAGGGCCAATGGCTACCTTGTTAGTTAAACTAGAGGCTGTATGTACTACACACTGAAAAGAAAATTCTATATTTTTTTCATGTCCTAAATCTTTTCAAGAGACTAAGGTTAAGAGCGTAAGCAAATTGATCTGGTGAACAAAATTTTGAAATATTTCAACATTCATTTGTGGCATGGATACTGACAGACACTTTAAACTTGATTTCTAGAGAGAACCATAGGCAAGAAATGCAGTAAACAAATTTGAACTCTTTAAAAAATTTTACCCGAAGGAACCATGTAACTACTGAGGCAAAGCCAGGGTTACTGAAGAGATTGGGGCCATGAAAAAGAAACTGGGTGTTTGTATATGAACAAGATACACAGTGGCTTGAAGGCATATCAGAAATCAACAAAACCCTATCCTTGCAGGCTCATGCAACAATGTAAGCCTTTCATTTAGAAGAAAACCCTTAAGTGCCCTACTCCAGAAAAGCCTACTATATAATCAATTTCATTGAATTCACTGTGTTTCATCATCCAGATGATCAGAACTGCTGCAGCCGTGGCCCAAGGGAGTCTGACTTGGTAACAGATTTTGCTTTCATTTGCGTGATAACGAATTGACAAGCATGCAGAGTGCAAGAGGTGTGGATCATATAAGCTTCCACCCAGGTTTCAAACGAAGGTATCTTAGTAACTTTCCCATTGATAAGAAGAAGAGATATATTTTGTCATATTTTTAGTTCATGAGCAGCTACTTCCAGGATGAGACAGGATGGCAGCAGAGTATGGTGAAGGAAACACTGCTCACCCATGGCATCCAGCTTAGATGGAGAATGTCAGTGAGCAATAAAAATGCACGCTGCTAGGTCAAGTCTACAAGGACCCAGCACTCATGTCCAGGCCCCACCTCCCAGGGGTACATTTAACTTTGAAATCTTCTGTGGATTAATCTACTGATCAGCATAGAACCACTGTGATCATCATCCACAAAAGCACGTGAGATTGGGGAAGTGAATGTGAAATCCAAGCCATAAGTGAAGGCCTGGAAGGCAAGGCACAGAGAAGCTAAGAAGGCAGTTTGCAAAGCTGTAGGAATGAAGTGAAAGGTGAAGTATAGACCCAAGAATGTCAGAAATGCCAGGAACACTGAAAATCTGCCCAGGAAGCTGCAAGGCTATACATGGAGTCAACTCAAGGGAGAACGATTGTGGATTGAAATCAGCAAGGCCATCAGATTGCAGGCCACTGGAGTCCTCTGGAATTCACTTCTTACCTCCGTATGCTCCAGATGCCAGGGGTGGCCTGTAAGGCTCAATGTATGTTCTGCTGCATTTTTTTTTCTTGTTTTCATCTAATTCTTTTTTATTTGCACATTCTTTCCTTTTGGTAGGGGAATTTTCACTGCTGAAACTGTATCTTAGGACAATGAAACTTGTTTTTTATTGTTTGCAGGTCTTCCTAGCTAAGAACTTGCCTTGAGTCGCAGAAGAGACTTGAACATGGAAAGAGCACGAATTGTTGACACTGGACAAGGATTTGTTGTGTTTCTAGTTATACACAGGACCACTGTATTTGTTGAGTTGCTACTGTCTTTTATTATTATTTTGTCTATCTATCTATCTATCTATCTATCTATCTATCTATCTATCATCTATCTATTTATTTATTTTGCATTGGGAAGGGTCTACAGGGTGATCAGGGTCTCACTACTAGACCTGTCTGTTTACAGCCTCCCAAGAGCTGGTGCGCACCACCATGCACAGACTCAATTGCCATCTCAGCCTTACCACCCCTGGGTGACAGGGCCCACATGGCAGGACCAGGAATCAAGCCCCCATCCCTGTGCCTGCTTGCAGATGCTTTAATCCACTGAGCTATTTGGCTGGCCCTAACAGGAGCGACTCTTATTTATTATTTCTTTATTTGTTTTTTTTATTTATTTGTTTATTTATTTATTTGTTTATTTATTTATTTATTTATTTTTGTGATACTATGACGTAGGTAGGCGTTATTCTACTGAGCTATCTCCCTAGTCCCTGGGTAACTCTTGTCCTTACTGAATTAAGAACATGTGTTTGGGCATGTAGCTGATGAGGGACATGAGGGAATTAAGAAGGAATGTCGTCATGATTGCCTTTGGGATCTTCCCGAGGACTTGGTGGACTGTAATTGTGTGTGCTTTCATGTGGGTCATGGGGATGTAGCAATAGGGTCACTGTCTACTCCTTCATACATTCTTCTGTTCTGCTGCTCTGCTTCTCAAGGCTCAAAGAATGGGGGGGCTTTTCTGTTAAGCTCCCTTCTGTGTAATGTTTGCACTTTGGAGCCAGCTGAACAGTCCAAACACCAAATTAAACATTGGCTCCAACAAGTGTGAGTGTCAGGTGACTCTCCCATGATGGAACACAATACTCAATGAACACAACTTAAAGGAGGAGAGGTGTATCTGAACTCACAGTTTTGGAGGGTTTCAGTCACAGCTGATATATTCCAAAGGAAGGCCAGCATGCTAAAGAGGCATACCTGAGGAAAGCTGCTCAACTTTGCCAGTGAGAAAGCAGAGAAAGGAGGACAATGCACCTCCAGGCCATGTACTCAGTGACTGACCTCCTCCTCCTCACCTCTGAACACATGTGGCTTTGTGGGACCTTCTGGAGCTCAGTCCTATCCCTGAAATATCTTAGGTTCTGCATTATCACTTTGGGATATTTAGTTAAAGAAAATGAAATCAATACCTAGCTGTGTAATTTTTTAAGTCTAAATATTTAAACAGTAACATTGACCATCTGTGTGTGTGTGTGTGTGTGTGTGTGTGTGTGTGTTGAAAATGAAAAATCTTGTATATTAATGAAACTAGAGGATATTATATTGAATATAATTAGACAGATGTAAAAGGACAAATGGTGCACAAGCTCGCTTACTTGTAAAATTTTAAAAAGCTGAATTTATACAGAGTAAATTGTGGGCATGCAGGTGGAAAGATGTCAGTGTTTCAATTTGGAAGGTACATAAGTTTTGAAGGTCTCACGTGTGACACTGTTACCATGGAAACAGTATTATATTTAAAACCTTTTGGCTTCCAGAATTTAGGCCCTGCTTATAAAAGATTTCACTCTTTCTAACATCAAAATGATACACCAGCTTTTGCTAGTAATTTAATTTCTTTTTTATAATGAACTTTTAGTATATCTGAATCAGAAATACAGCTATACACTATTCCAAATGATTGGTCATCTGTTTCACTGGTTAAATGTTTTCAGATATATACATAATTACTTATTTAAATGAATTAGCCTAAAATTCCTATTGAGGATTATGTGTTAAGAAATACAATGCACATACAGATTTGTGATATCCTCTTCCTGCTTTAAATCATGTAAATCCATATATGCTTTCGCTGTATTGCTTACTTGTTCTCCCTAATTCTCTTTTACAGACTAATTGAGTGGTATTTCCTAATATACTACATGCTGCCACTGTCCTTGCTGTCCAGAACGGAAAAAGTGCTAGAGGGGTGGACAGGAGGATGCCCAGGACTTGGCCTGTGGCCAGCAGATCCTGAGCCATGTCCCCTGTCCCCTCTGCATTGGAACCCCCCGCAGCGTCCAGCTTGGCGAGGCCTCCTCAGGTGCTTGTGCCACATAATGACAAGCGTGTAAGCAAAGGGGCCCAGTGCCCTGAGTGAGGACTAACCATCTGTGTTCTAGTTAAGCTGAAACATTTGCCAAGGGATAAAGGTGACTTATCCATGCTGATGGAGTGGTTCGTACATGTATTTATTCACTAGCAATTCAGAATGCCTTGCCAATTCTTAACATTTTCTACTAAATATGGGGTGCAGTACATTAATCACATAGAACCATTCAAAATAAGACACATTTTGATTATCAGAATTTCTTCTTAAAGAACATAGTGTGTCTCTCTATTTATATATTTCTACTATGGCACTAAGGGGCATTATTTGTCACAGCATAATTTATTCCGCCATTTCCCTAATGAGCAGTTTGTAATTACTTTTGTCTGTAGTCTATTAATAGAGGTATAATGAAAATATTTTACATAAATATTTGACATGACTTCTAATGAAGTCTTCATCGTAAATTCATAGAGCAGGACCACTAAATTAAAGATAATAATGATCTGGAGCCTCTATTATTGTCAAATAATATATTACAAAGTTTGCATGAATTTACTCTCCCCTCACTGTGTGGTGTATGTTGGCATTTTATTGCAATTTCACTATTATTGCATTTTATCTATAGTAAGACATTCAAATGAATGGAAACAGATAGGTAAAAATAATACTTTTTTTTTTTTTGGCAGAACCAGGTATTGAAATCAGACCCTTGCACTTGCCAGGGAAGCACTTATTCCAGTGAGCCACCTCCCTGGCCCTGATAATACATATATTTTTTTGGCCAAATTTTGCTTTAATTCTTGAACTCTGCATTGATAAACACAATTACAGCCCTCTTCCCCACCTGAACCCATGGTTATCTTTTCCATAACCATGCAATGAATTCAAGTTCATGAACCAAGGTGCTACTGTACTTTGTATGTTAGTCAGATTTTTCTCTATGATGCATTGAAACATGTTTTTTAAAAAAGAGATTTTTCCAAAGAAGTATATAATTTTGTAGTTTCTAATTTTTTGTTCACTTTAGTACTTTTAATGAAAAAAATAAATAATAGATATGATAGTAAAAATATATATTTTTTTTTTTTTGCAGAACCGGGGATTGAACTCAGGCCCTCACGCTTGCCACAGAAGCACTTGTTCTACTAATCCATCTCCATAGCCCCAGTAAAAACATTTTCTTATCTCATCTACAATATATATTTTATTTTATTTTTTAAATTTATTTATTTGTATTTTAACTTGAAGAGTATAAAATAGAAGCAAAAACAAAGAGAAAAATGACATAAACGGGTAACATACAATGATACTTATTAGTGGACTTGAGGCCTGAGATTGCATTTCTCTCCTTGTCTTTGTCATTTTGTATAGAACTGACCTTTGGTGTAGAGCTTTGGTGCAACTATGAACTTAGTGTGTAATGAGATTCGGGTTCCAGTCTATTAAGTTTGAGATTTTCCAGTTATGCCTGGCCTGAATCCTGCTGTTGTGTTCAGTTCCTTTTTTCTGTAGGACTTATGGTTCCCCTCTGTTGGGTCCCTGGTCAGGGGAGCACTGGCGAGTGCAGAAGCTCTCACTCACAGTCATCAGGCCTGGCAGGGTTGGATCGAGTGCCAGGAGAATCACCAATATTTTTCTCTCCCGTGGAGGGCTTGGGGGCAGAAGCTCCAGGGGTTTGCCACACAGGTCTCTCTGAGGTGACTCAGACAGGTCTCTGACTAAGATGTCTTGTGGCCTGTGGCTCTAGATGGTGCAGAATGTGCAGGGAGAAGCCAAAGGCTCTCCGTCAGACTCACCATACACTCACTGAACTTTGATGCCCAGAGAGCCGGGAAAATTCCCACTCACTTGGAGGGCTTTGGGATAGGGTTTCTGGGGAGTTACACGTGAATGGGCCCTGAGGTCTCAGATTAGTCGCTTGCTCAGTGGGCTTGAGGGTGGGAATCTGGGTAGCACGTTGCGCACAGGAAGAAGCCAAATGTTCTCCCTCAGACTCACCACACACTCACCAAGTCAGGATGGTGGTGAGTCATGAAAATTCCTTCTAGCTTGGCTGGCTTGAGGAAGGGGATCATGAAGTTGCCAGATTGGGTCCTCTCGGAGGGCAGGCTGGTCGCTCTCTTGGTGGTCAGTTCTGGGCTTTGGCAGGTCTGCTGGACTCTCAACATGGTAGTGGATGTTCTCATTCACTGGGAAGGCCGTGCTGGGTCTGGGTTCACGGGGCAGAAGTTGAGAACACTGGTCAAGGTCTCTCTATCATGGTGGGTTGGGCAGGCTGTGTTGGGTCTGGGGCAGCAGCACAGGAGTTGAGAATGCTAGGAAAGGTCTCTCTGGCACATTGGGCCTGCAGTTCTCACTCACCGGCCAAGCTGTGCTGGGTCTGGGGAGGAGTTTCCTATATAAATGAAACAGGTTAAAATAAATGATGCAGCAGAATCCTCAATTCTCTGAAAATGGAGGGGAACATAAAAAGAATTAAGACACTTTATGTACATGGGAAAGAACCCAGCACCAATGTCCTCATTATGTACTACAAACACATACCAATAAAAATAAAACTATTAAGCACAAAGGCCTCTTTTCTTGCTGACTCTGTGTCTACTGTCAGACTGGTTATGTCTCTCGGTCAGCTCTCCACCACTTTCACCTTCACTAATTCAGGGGGAATTATCACTTTCAAGGAGCTGCTGTCTATAACCAAAGTCACCAACATTTTCTGTGAGACTGTTTATAGAAGCTGGAGAAATGAGATCCTGATTTTCAATAGTGCCATCGAGGGGGACAAGCATCAGATTTTCTGTGTTTATTAACTGGACTAAGTGATATCTCACATCTGGGGAGTCACTAAGAGTATGGGGAGGAAGCAGAAAAGTTCACAGCAGCCACTTAGAAATAAGAAAAAATAAAATAAAAAGATGAAAGTTGTGTGTGAAGAAAATTGAAAAATGTTAATCAGCACTTCTCAGAGGACGAAATTAAAGAAGCGAACAAATATATGAAAAAATGCTCCACATCACTAGCCATTCATGAAATGCAAATAAAAACAACACTGAGATATCATCTCACTCCAGAAAGAATGGTTATCATAAGGAAATCAACCAACAACAAATGTTGGAGAGGTTGTGGGGAAAAGGGAACACTTCTCCACTGCTGGTGGGAATGTAGACTGGTACAACCATTGTGGAGGTCAGTATGGAGACTCCTCAAAAGAATAGGACTAGAAGTCCCATTCAAGCCAGCTATCCCCTTACTGGGAATTTTCCCAAAGGATTTGGATACATTGTATCATAGAGATATATGTGTACCTATGTTTATAGCAGCACAATGTGTGATAGCAAAATTTTGGAAACAACCGAGATGTCCATCACATGAGGAATGGTTGAAAAAGATGTGGTATTTCTATATAATGGAGTATTACTCAGCTATTAAGAATGATAAGTTTGAAGCATTTATACTGAAGTGGATGCCACTTGAACATATACTCATAAGTGAAATAAACCAGACACACATATGTAAATATCGTATAGTCTCCCTAGTATAA
>PVKA01033389.1:0-24430 GCA_004027165.1 Ctenomys sociabilis
AGGCCTGCAATCCCAGCACTCAGGAGGCTGAGGCAGGAGGATTGTTGTGAGTTCGAGACCAGCCTGAGCTACAAAGTGAGCTTAAGGCCAGCCTGAACTGCATAGTGAGACCCTGTCTCAAAAAGACAAAAATAAATAAATAAATAAATAAATAAATAAATAAATAAATAAATGCAACAGTATGAAATTCAGTCATAAAGAAGGCTAACTTGAGACATTTCTAGGTAAATAGATGCATCATGAAACAATACTCTGCCTTTCTTTTTTTCTTAAGGTTGTAGATATACACAGTGATCATAGTCATCCTAAGAATTTGCACCCCAACATGACATATCCTGCATTCTCTTTTTTTCCTAATTCCCTGGCATCCCTTAACCACTCTTCCTCTACTCATGTAGAAAGCTTTGTTTCCATTTTGTTTTTTTTATAATTTTTCCCCTTCCTTCCTTTCCTTCTCTCCCTCAATAATTTGCGTTTCTTCTGAAACATTTCTTCCTATTTAACTATACCAATTATACAACTTGGTTGTTATTCACCCTTTCAGTTTCTCACACCAAAGAACAATGTGATATTTTCATGTCTGTTTGATTTATTTCACTTAAGAGTATAATGCTACATCCATTTTCCAAGAATGTCTCCTTTACCTTTCTTTATGGCTGAGTAAAAGTCCATTGTATTTTAAAAATGACTTATTTTTTAATCCATTGGTCATTAGATAGGCACTTAGGTTATTTCAAGGTTTAGCTATTAAATTTCTTTTAATAAAACAGAAGTGTCTAATATATCCCTGTTGTGTGATGGTTTTAATTCTTCTGGGAAGATATTCAGCATGGGGATTGCTGGGAAATGGGACCTTTAATCCTGGTTTTTGGGGAAAACAATTCTTAGTACTGATGTCCAGAGTCATTGCACCAGTCTGCACTCCAATAAACAGTGGACAAGTGTTCCTTTTTCCCAACAGCCTCACAAAAATCTGCTATTAATTGATTACACAGTAATTATCATTCTTTGTGGAGTGAGTTGGAATGTCAGCATTGTTGTAATTTTCATCTCTGAAATCACCAATAACACTAACCTTTTTATTATCTTATGCATTACCATTTCATAAACTAGCAGATATGCACAGTTCTTTTGTCCAAACCGTCCTGCTTATATGCACAGATAAATTTCTTTTCCTCACTCCCTCTACTATTTTCATACAATATCATTTGTTTTTCTTCCTCTGAGAAGTGTGCATTCATCTCAGATGCCCTTTTATAAATTGGTTCTTTAAGTATGAGACATCTAATTTTTTTCAACTCCTTGTATGTCCTAGATATTAGTCTTTTGTCACAGGAAACCTTAGGTAATTTTTTTTTTAAATCAGTGTCTTATCTTTTCATTCTATTGGTTATTTCTTCTTGTATGCAAAATATTTTTTTTTTTTGGTGGACACGGGGATTGAACTCAGGCCCTTGCATTTGCCAGGGAAATGCTTATTCCACTGAGCCATCTCCCTGGCCCCAAACAAGGCTGAGTTTTCAGACCATAAATTCTGCTTTCTGTTTTTTTTTTTTTTTTTTTTTTTTTTTTTTTGGCAGATTCGGGGATTGAACTCAGGCGCTTGCGCTTGCCAGAGAAGCGCTTATTCCACTGAGCCATCTCTCCGGGGCCTCATTATAGGCAAAATATTTTTAATGGGATGAAATCCCAGTTTTTGATTCTATGTAGTATTTCCCATGTCAATAGAGTTTTGGCTATAAAATATTTGCCTTTACCTATATCTGCAAGCATTTTACCTACTTTTTATTTCAGCAGATTTAGCATTTCTAGTTTTATATTTAGATCTTTGATCTGTTTTGATATTACCTTAACTAAGTTAATATCAAAATGGTGAGAGAAATGGGTCTAGTTTTCATCTTAAGAATGTGGAAAGCCTTGTTTTCCAGCACCCTTAATTAAAGAGGTGATCATGCTTCCAGTGAACATGTTTATCTCCTTTGTCAAAGACAAGGAAGTTGATTGAGTTTGGAATTGTTTCTTGATTTCTAACCTGTTCCATTGATCCTCAGGTCTATTTTCTTCACATATTTTATCACAGTGAATTTGGGGCATAATTTCAGGTGTTGGATTTGGATGCTCCCCTGGTTTAGCTTTGTTCACTAAGTTTGTTTCTACTATTCTTGGTGGAGACCATTCACTTAAGTGAAATAAATTGGACAAGCATGTGTAAAATGTTTCATTGTTCTCCTCACGTTACCAAAAATATATATAAATGAGAGCAGCCCAAGAGACCGGCCAGAGACAGCGCGGCAGACTCTGCCATCCTCCTCTATCCCACCAATGCCCACCCAGCCCAAGAGACCTCCCACGACAGAGAGACCCACGCCAGCAGCCTACTCCATCCTGCCCATACTGCCCAGCCAGAGACCGGCCTGAGACAACAGTTGACTCCAGCAGGCTCCGGGATCCTGCCCTAAGCTCTCCCAGTGAGTTGGAATTTGCATGACTCACTAGACTTCCCAGATCAGTGAGTGTATGGTGAGTCTGACGGAGAGGTATTGGCTTCTTCCAATGCGTGCTACTTGGATCCCTGTCCCCAACCCCTCCAAGCCAGTGACTGGCCCGAAACCTCAGGACCACTCACCAGCACTTACCCGGATGCCCTGCCATAAAGCCCGCTGAACGAGTGGGAATTTCCCCAATTCTCTGGGCATCAAAGTTCAATGAGTGTAGAACTCCAGGCCCGCTGTGCACGAGAGACATTTCCCAGGGATTCCCTCTCCTCCCAACCCCTTGGCCCTGTGAGAGCTCCAGGCACACCGTGCCAGAGAAACATTTTTAGGTGATTAGCAGTCCCACCCCACAACCCAAGATCCAGTGCAGGTTGGCCTGGAATGAGAACTCCAAACCTGAAACACTGGAGGGACATTGCTCAGCAATCCTCGGTCCAACACCATGGCCTGAAAGCCAGCAGAGCCTGGCCTGTGAGTGAGGGCTCCAGGCTCACTGCACCAGAGGGACCTTGCCCATCCTTCTCAGATTACGGCCTGTAGACCCGGACCCAGCACAGGCTGGCAGACCCAGTAGAGCCTACTCAGTGAATAAGATCATCCACTATCTTTTTGTGAGCCCAAAAGACCTACCAAAGTCCAGGCCCGCCCACATGGGGAACGACCTGCATGACACAGGAGGGTTGAACCCAGTAAGTTTCGGGATACTCGCCCCAAAGCCAGCTAAGACGGGGAAGTTTCATTACTTGCTTGACATCCCAGTTTGGTTCGTGCTCCCCGAACAGGGAACCAACAGAGGGGAACCAAAGTAGCTGCAGCAAAAAATGAACTGAACATAACAGCTAGATCCATGATAGGCATACCTGGAAAATCTCAAACTTAATAGACTGGCACCTGAATCTCATAACAAGCTAAGGCTATAGCTGCACAAAAGCTCTACACCAAAGGTCAAAGGTCTGTGCTATACAAAATGACAAAGACAAGGGGAAAAATGCAATTCCAGACCTCGAGTTCATCAGGAAGGGCAAAGGACTCTAGCTCAGCTGCAATGAATGAATTAACAGATACAGCAGCAAAGGAACAACAGCAGAAACCTATAGAGAAAATAAAATGAGAAGTAATGCCCCAAATTGAAAAAGAAATATCTGAATACATAGTATCCGAAATAAAAAATGAATTCCAGAAACACTGGGTGGAAAAACTATGCTCAGCAAGAACAAGGGCAGAGAGCACTATTCGAGCTGATATTTATGAATTAACATCATCTGAATCAAAGAAACAACAGCAGAATAATCATGAGGAACTCAAAGCAGAAATAAGTTCTGAAATCAGAAAAGAACTTTTTAAAGTCATGGCATGTGAAATACAGAAAATGTCCAGAAATATAGGGAGGAAATCCAACTTGGAAGAAACACAGCAGAAAAAGAATAAATAACTACCTCTAAAGAAGACATGGATAAAAAAAATTGCAGAGATCATAAATATGATGGATTCCTTGAATGAGCAATATAGAAAAGAAATAGAACACATGAAACACAGTTAAAGAGATATAGAAGAACTAAAAATATCAATCACGAGTCTACAAAACCGTCTGAGTGAAAGCGAAGACAAAGTTTCAGATCTTTAAGATGGCAGAGCAGCTAGTGAAAAGGTGAGAAAGGATCTCTTAAAAATAACGAGAACGCAGGAAAAAATAATCCATCACCTGCAAGATGATGCCAGGATGAACAATGTGAGAATAATTGGTATCAACAAGAATGAAGGAGTCAATACAAATGACATAAAAAAATTTGGGGAGAAATAATCGCAGAAAACTTCCCAAATATCAGGAAACAATCCAACATTCAGGTCAAGGAAGCATACAGAACACCAAATAACCTCAACTCAAGTAGAAACACACTGAGACATATCATAGTCAAGATCCTAGAAATCCAACAAAAAATAATATACTGAAAGCTGCTAGATAGAAAAAGGAGCTCACATTCAGCGGAAAACCCATCAGAACTACAGCCACCTTCTCTACACAAAGAATGAAGTCAAGGAGAGCATGGAGCAGAGTCCTTCAAGTCCTACAGGAAAAAAATTCCAGCAAAAACTATTATATCCTGCAAAACTCTCTTTCAAGTATAATGGAGAAGTGAAATACTTTCACGACAAAGAACAACTAAAGAATTTCATGATGACAAAGCCATCCCTTCACATGCTGCTAAAAGATATTCTAGAGAGAGACCATAATGACCAGAACTCCATGATTGAGAATGGAAGGAACCCAATAAACAGGATAGTCAATTAAACACAGGTTACAAAGGCATAAACAACAGCAGATAAATATCATGACAAACATGACTCACCACATTTCAATTACAATCATCAATTCTCCAATTAAGAGAAATAGACTGGCACAGTGGATTAGGAAAAAAATCCAACAATATGGTATATACAACAAACACAATTAACTCAAAAAGATATTCATAGGCTCAAAGTCAAAGGATGGAAAACAATACTACATGCCCCAGCACCTCAGAAAAAAGCAGGAGTAGCAATTCTGTTCTCAGACAGTCTCAACTTCAAACCAAGAATGATCAAACGACACAAAGAAAGCCACTATATATTGGTCAGGGGAAAAATTCAAGAGCAAGAAGAAACACTCATGAATATTTATGCACCAAGCACAGGGGCACCCAACTATGTAAGACAAATCTTAAGGGACATGAAAAACTTAATGTCTAAGAACACAATCTTAACAGGAGATCTTAACACACCCGTTTCTCAAAACGATAGGTCAACCAGACAAAAAATTAGCAAGGAAGTAGCAGAACTGAACAAGAGCTTGGAACAAATGGACCTGGTGGACATATACAGAGTGCTCCACCCAACCACAAGTGAATACATGTTTTTTTCAGCTGCACATTGGTCATTTTCCAAAATAGACCACATACTATTCCAGAGGTCATGCCTAAGTATATGCAAGAAAATAAAAAATATCCCATGCATCCTATCTGACCACAATACAATAAAACTGGAAATAATTGACAAAAGAAATCAGAAAAACCCACTAAATTCATGAAAACTAAACAACAACCTACTCAGCAATAAATAGGTTGCAGAAGAAATTCAACAATATCTACAATTCAATGAATATTGAAGTACAACTTTGCCGGAAATTATGGGATGAGATGAAAGCAGTTCTTAGAGGGAAAATCATAGCTATGAACTCACACATTAGGAAAACAGAAAGGGAACAAATTAGCAGCTTAATGTTGCACCTCCAACAACTAGAAAAAGAAGAGCAAACAATACCCAGAGTGCAAAGACGGGAAGAAATCATAAAGATTAGAGCAGAAATTAATTCAATTGAGATGAAGAGAACAGTTCAAAGAATCCACAAATCAAAAAGTTGGTTCTTTGAAAAACTAAATAAAGTTGATAAGCCTCTTGCCAACCTCATCAAAAAGAGGCAAAAGAAAATTCAAGTACAAGCGATAAGGAATGAAAAGGGTGAAATCACCACAGACCCACTGGAAATTCAGAAGATTATCAATAGGTACTTCAAGAATCTTTACGCTCACAGAATAGAAGATACGGAAGAAATGGACAGATTCCTCGAAAGGTACAAATTACCAAAACTGAATCAAGAAGATATAACAACTTTCAAAAAGCCAATAACAGCCAACGAAATACGACACGTAATAAAAAGCGTACCGACAAAGAAAAGTCCAGGTCCTGATGGATTCACAGTTGAATTCAACAAGAAATTTCTAGAAGATATTATAACCACACTCCACATACTCTTCAATGAAGTTGAAAAGGAAACAGTCCTCCCAAAATCATTTCTGGAGGCAAGTATAATACTCATTCCAAAACCAGGGAAAGACACAACCAAAAAGGAAAACTACAGGCCAGTCTCTCTCATGAACATAGAGGCAAAAATACTCAACAAAATCCTGACAAATAGAATACAATAAGTCATCAAGAAGATCATACACCATGACAGGTAGGATTCATCCCAGGAATGCAAGGAGGATTCAATATTTGAAAATCTATAAATGTAATACACTATATTATTAGACTGAAATCTAAAAACCACATGATCATCTCAATTGATGCAGAGAAAGCCTTTGATAAAGTCCAACACTCATTCATGTTCAAGGTCCTAGAGAAAATTGGAATAGATGGACTCTGCCTTAACTTGAAAAAGCTATCTATGACAACCCAAAAGCTCATATAATCCTAAATGGGAAAAAACTGAAATCTTTTACTCTTAAATCAGGTACAAGACCAGGATGTCCTCTATCACCCCTCCTATTCAATATAGTCTTGGAATCCTTAACAACAGCCATTAGCAAAGAGGGAGAAATAAAGGGAATAAGAATAGATAAAGAAGAAGTTAAATTATCGCTATTTGCAGATGACATGATACTTTACTTGGAAAACTCCAAAAATTCCACCAAGAAACTACTAGAACTGATACAGAAATTCAGCAGGATAGCAGGATACAAACTCAATAGTCAAAATTCAATAGCATTCCTGTACACAGATAACAAGCACACTGAAAGGGAAATAACAGAAGCAGTACCTTTTCCAATAACACCATGGAAAATGAAATACCTTGGGATTCACTTAACCAAAGAAGTCAAAGATCTTTTCATGGAAAAATCACAATATACTAAGAAAAGAGATTATAGAGGATTTCAGAAAATGGAAGGATATTCCATGCTCCTGGATAGGAAGAACCAACATCGTGAAGATGGCCATACTCCAAAAATTGCTATACAGATTTAATGCAATCCCTATCACACTGACACCAACATACATCCCAGACATAGAGAAATCAATCCTAAAATTTATTAAGAACCACAAACGACCTAGAATCAAAAAGGCAATCTTGGCCAATAAAGACAAGGCAGGAGGCATCACAACTCCTGATTTGAAATTATACTACAAAGCCACTGTGATGAAATCAACATGGTATTGGCAACAAAGTAGAGCTCAGGATCAGTGGAATAGATTAGAAGATGCAGAGGCATCTACAAAAACACGCAGCCATCTTATAAAAAGGGCTACACAATCTCACTGGAAGAAAGATAGCCTCTTTAACAAATGGGTCTGGAAAACATGGCTTTCTGCATGTCGAAAACTAAAACTTGACCCAGGTCTCTCACCATGCATTAAGTTAAAATCAAAATGGAGTAAAGATCTATACACTAAAACAGAAACACTCAATCTCCTGGAAGAGAAAGTAGGAGGAACTCTTGAAGACATAGGGGTAGGTAAAGAGTTCAAAAACAATCATATATTCGCACGGGAAGCACTTGAAAGAATCACCAACTGGGATCAACTTTTCTTATGCAGCTTCTGCATGTCAAAATAAATTGTCAACAGAGTGAAAAGACAGCCCACAAATTTTGAAAATATCCTATCTAATAAGCAATCACACAGAGAAGTACTGTCTAGAATATATAAAGAACTAAGATATAAAAGGGTCCTCAAATTTAAAGATCAAATTCAGAAATGGGCATCTGAGATGAATACACACTTTTCAGAGGACGAAATTAAAGAAGTAAATAAATATTTGAAAAAATGCTCCACATCGCTAACCATTCGTGAAAAGCAAATAAAAACAACACTGAGATACCATCTCACTCCAGAAAGAATGGCTATCATAAGGAAATCAACCAACAACAAATGTTGGAGAGGTTGTGCAGAAAAGGGAGCACTTCTCCACTGCTGGTGGGAATGTAGACTGGTACAACCATTGTGGAGGTCAGTGTGGAGACTTCTCAAACAGTAGCACTAGAAATCCGATTCAATCCGGCTATACTCCTACTGGAAATTTTCCCAAAGGATCTGAAAACATTGTATCATAATGATACATGTGTACCTATATTTATAGCAGCACAATGTGTGATAGCAAATTCTTGGAAACAACCAAGATGTCCATCACATGAGTAATGGTTGAAAAGGATATGGTATTTCTATATAATGGAGTATTACTCAGCTATTAAGAATGATAAGTTTGAAGCATTTATACTGAAGTGGATGCCACTTGAACATATACTCATAAGTGAAATAAATCAGACACACATGTGTAAATATCATATAGTGTCCCTAGTATAACAAGCGAAAAGCAGAAATACAAAAGGAAATGTACAATTAAAATCAATTGAGTCAGATAAGGCAAAGTGAATGGCATATGCTGCAGGATATTAATCAGCTTTTCTTCTGGATGGATAACAACCTAAGTTCACAAATCAGAGTTTGAGAAATAGAAGAGCCACAAGGCCAGCCAACATTTTGGACCTAGCCTTTCAAGGTCAGCGAAAACTCAGGACAGGAGAACCTGTACTGCAACATCATGAAACTCAGTTAAGCTCCAAATTTTCTGATCAAGGAGATTATGGAGCCACAGAGGAAAGAGATCGAAGTTCTATAGTGTGCCTGGGGAGAGTCACATGGAGAGAAATCTTTCTCTCAAGCTCTCACAGAGAGCAAACTGGTCAAGCATTGGCCATGACTCATCTACATGGATGACACAGACAAAAGATCTACAGAATAATTGACAGGACTACAAGATAAACACTGAGGGGACTTCACTGACCACATAAGAAATATAAAGTACATGTGTTGGTATATAAGTCTTGCTCTATCTAGGTCTTAATCCAGCAGAAAAGTATAAAAGTGAAGTATACATTGCGTGGCCATAATATTATCTGAGCTCTAAATGGCTATGGTCAACAACTTCTTTGAATACCTCACTATTGTTGTGGAATGCTCAACTGTGATGGATTGTGGTGTCGAGTTCAAGCACCTAAATTAGTTGAATGACAATGGAGTGCCCATCTTTGACAGGTGTAGACAAAGGAAACGGTACAGAAAGAAAGAATCATGATGTGTGTGTATAGACAGTACAGTTGGGATAGATAACCCTGTGGTTCTACATAATCTTATGAGAGGCAAGATCTGCACTATTGGTGGTTGGACAGGATAATATGTCGGCTTCTAGTACTATGGTCATCCACTAGGGAAATAATTATTGAATTTTTGATATATTTCAGGTAATAAAATAATATAAGTAAGCAGCTGCACTCTTAATTTACTGGTAAGAGACATCTGCTAAAATAATATCTGTAAATATAATGTCATGCATGCACCTTGTACGATACTAAAACATTATGAAAACAGTGTATTAATTTAACGAATTTGTCTTGTTAAGGTGTCTTGAAACTGTCTGATTGATATTTGTACTTCAATAAAATAAAAAATAAATTAGAAAAAAACAATAAAAAAACTTGAAAAAAATAATTTCTCCTTAACAGGTTATGCCCTGCTCCATTTTACTTAGTTTTTAGAGTACCTGATTTTAGTTATTTCTCATTTTTCAATGTTCTTTTATTTTTTAAAATGAATTGCAATTCAAGTGATTTTTTTTCAATTTCTTTAAGGTATTCATTTTCATCTTGGATATTTCAATTATGAAAATTAAAAATAACAGTGCAGTGAGACAGCTCAGACACTAAGTGAATGCTTGGGTAAACTCATGGACTGAGGATCAATCCCTGCCATCACATACCATGCTGGCACCAACCCCAAGCACACTGAGCCAGCTGCCGAGCCTGGGAATGGTGGCATGCACTATAATCCCAGTGCTTCAGACTGAAAACAGGAGGATCACTACATGTCCAAGCTGTGTAGTGAGACCCTGTTCTAGAAAAGAAAAAGAAAAAAAAAAATCTGTGTGTGTGTGTTACATTTAATTTTGAAAATTTAAAAAAATGCATATAAATGAGTAATGAAATTTATAATAGGTATTGTACAATAGGAAGAAAACATTCAGATGAGATGGAAACCACATAGTGGGAGAAGGAAAATAAGAAAGGGAAAAGAGAAAAGGAGGTAAAGTAAATAAAGCTTATAACTACGGAGGGGAAGAGAGTTGAAAGGGAAATAGGAAAGGAAAAAGAGAATCAAGATGTAATATATGCTCCTGCAAGTTCCCTCTCATGAATGTGATCACTATGTATATACAAAATATATGAAAAATATTCCAAGTACTTGGCCGTTAAAGAAAAGCAAATGATAGCAATACTGAGCCTTTATTTTATTCCATTAAGAATTGTGGTCAATTGGCCAGCAAGATAGTTCAGTGGACTAAACACCTGCTTAGGCAAGTACAGAAACGTAGATTCAATCCCCATCACCACAGGCCTAGGGAATCGTGCCCCCGGGTGAGCTGAGCCAGCCTATAAGATCAGTTGTGGTGGCACATGCTTGTAATCCCAGCTCTGGGGAGGCTGAAATGACGAAAATCACTATGAGTCTGAACTACATTGTGAAACCCTATACCACATACATGAAAAAGAATGGCTATCCTCAAAGACCAACAAAACAACAAATGGTGGCATTACTATGGACAAAGATGCATCAGTCTTCATTGTTGGTTGGAATGTATATAAGCACAATTACAATGTCAGTCAGTACGAACATTCCTTAAAAAACTAAATTCCTTTTGAAAAATACAAATTCCATTTGACCTAGCTGTACTGCTTCTGGTTGCCTCCCCAAAAGAGTTGAGAGATATATGTATACCCAGATATAGAGCAGCACATTTCATAAGAGTTATACTATGGACACAGCCTATAAACTCACCACCAGATAAAGATAATATGGTTTATATACACACAGTATAATTAGCCATAAAGAAGACATTTCAATTAATTTTTTAGGAAAATGGTTAAATCTCGATATCATAATGCTAACTGAAAAAAATCAAAACGGATGCTTAAAAATCAGATGATTTCTTCTCTATGACAATAAAAATATAAATAACTGAAAGAGCATGTAAAAACAGGAAGGAAGACTGTGGAGGTGAGATGTGGAAAGAGTAGAAAGAGGATGTGGGGGTGCATGAAAATGATCAAGATGCAGTATATATTTACCAAGTGCTCCAAACAATGTAATCTATTGAAAATCCATGCTAAAAAAGAAAATCCATGTTAATAAAGCAGGATTAAGAGCTTTTGAAAATTAAAATATTCTATCATATTATGAAACCCTCAGTTATAAGGTAGAAAGTATAAAATCCAATAAGTATCACAAAATTTATAAAGCACTTTCAAGCAGATACATGGATTAGGTTTCAGTCCCCAGACTATCATGCCCCCAATTCACAGGACGTGCTGAGATGACAATTGAATCTGGACACGGTGGCGCATGGCTGTAATCCCAGCTGTTAGGAGGCTGTAAATAGAAGAATCACTATGAGTCCAGTCTAGTAGTGAGACCCTGAACACTCTGTAGACTCTTCCCAAAATACAGACGAAAAAAAATTAGTATAAATGGCAGAAATCAGAGATAAGATACCTAAATAAAACATCTATCCAGCAGACACAAGAGTCAAATAATAAGGGTTATTAAAAAGAGAATATGGAAATAACAAGGAAGAAAATAGGCAAATAAATAATGACATCAATTTTTCCAGGCCTAAAACACATGGGTTTACATTGAAAGAACTCATCAATGCCAGTAAAATAGGTAACAGAAACTCTCATAGAAATACAAAAACAGTAGTCCATAACAATAGTGGGTTATCAATAGGACTGTCAATGTCAGAAGCTGTTGACTTGAGCTTTTTAGAGCTCAGCCTATTAATATGCCTTTACTTTTCATACCTCGTTATTCTACTTTTCTGCTCGATCGTTAAGATCAAGATAAATCAATACCTATATAACAAGAAATGTAACTTTTGTATCTGATAAGGTCAGTCAAATCCCCCTGGGATTTATCCTGAATCCCTGTGCCAGTTTGTAGATCCTTTGTCAGTGTTAGCCACATGGATGGGTCACTGGACTATATTGGAATATTTTGCTGAATTCACACACCTACAGTATTTAAATGACAATGGAATACCATCTCTGACAAAACTAAAAAAAATAGGGGGATACAAATGAAGGAAGAATTTGTATCTGTATATTCAAAATAGTTAAGATGGGTATACAGCTATTTTCTCTTAATTCAATGAGAAGAAAGATTTGCACTGATAGTGTTTACACAAGATATCATATCTGCACCTTGTACTATGAATAACTACTATGAAGAAAACAATATGCAATATATTAATTATTGAAACTTCCTGCTAATCAGTTTTGAGGCTCATTGCTATTTGTTTCTCAATAAAATTATATAAAAACACAAATTTTAGAAAACAAGAGGATAAAAGGATTTTGCAAATTTCATAGAGAAAGAACACATTTCACACCAAGATCAGATATCAGAATGGTATTGGATTCCAAGTTTTAAAAATTCTGACAGAAAAAATATCCATTAATGTAGCACTTTGTGATTACAAATTATCAAGTCAAAGGTAAAATGGAAATATTTCACCTCTAAAAACATGAACAATGCAAAGAAAAAGAATAAAAACAAGACAACACACACACACACATACACACACACAACTTGGTTGTGAGAAATATTGAAAAGATAAAGTTGGGCCTGAATTAATGAAATACATTTATGTAACTTAAAAAATCTTATGGTCAAATTATAGATAAATACATATAAATCTAAGCAATCAAACCAGAGTATTAATCAACTGAGAGGATAACTATAAGATGGCTACCAGGACATAGTTTCGTAGATCACACATCTCAGTTAAATATTTTGATCAATTAAAAGCCAATGAATTAACTTTTGAAGACTGGGTGTGCTGCTGTGCACCTGTAATCTGAGCACTTGGGAGGCTGAACACAGGTTCATTACAAGTCTGACCTACATATGGAAACCCTGTACACAGTGTACTAAAATACAAAATAAAAAAAGGACCCAGACTAAGAAAAATAATTTTTGAGAGGATGGGATCCTTAAAGTGCAGTGGAGATTGTAAAAGACAAGGCAGTCCCCATCCTTCACAATAAAAATAAAACAAATAATGGCAAAATTTGTTAACAAAATTAAGAATTAGTATAAAAACATTATTTGGCAATGTGGAGGTAAGCATAAAAATGACATTATAAGATTAGTTGTACTCAGACAACCAGAGTTAGAAATTAGGAAATAAGGTAATGTACTTCATAAGCCTTGAAGAATTATTTGTTTGTTGGAATTAAGGATAGTGCTTTCATATCTTTGAAAAATTAAAATCTAACTCAAAATAGAAATGTGACTAGCTGCCAAAATAAAGGTTTGCTTACATAATTATGATAATGCTGGTTTATGCCAGAAAAATATCTCCTTTTTTTGACATATATAGTGGAAAACCTTATAGGAAGTGATATATTTTTCATCCTTAATTAAGTCGAAATTCTGTAATACCATCTGACTACATTCTTTACTCACAGGTTCATCACTTCAGATTCTGGGAAGGAGCTTTTCTCAGTGAGTGTTAGTTTTCTACTTATCATATATCATTTTACACTGGTAATCCTGACGTTGTATTAGCATGTTTTGTGTTTGTCTTAATTTGCTAACTGAAAGATTAATACTTCACAAATTAATTTTATCCCCAGGTATCCTCGCTGAATGTACAGAACAATTCTGGGGGTAAATTTTAACTAAAATGTGGAATTTGCAAAGTTATAAACTTTTATTTTGAAATTTTTGGTTAAAACTGATTTATATGTATATTTGTAACTTAGAAGTTTCCTAAATTTTATGATGAGGGAGATTGTGCGGCCACAGAGTAATGTATGCCTAAGGAGAGTCACAGGGAGAGAAAACATTCTCTCAGGCTTTCACAGAGAGCAAATTGCTCAAGCAATGGCCATTACTCATCCACATGAGTGACACTGTGAAAAGATCCACAATTTGCTGTACATGGTTTCAGGATAAATCCTGAGGGGATGTGACTGACATTGTCAGATACAAAAGTTACATTTTTTTGTTATAGTAGTCTTGCTTTAACTTGGTCTTAACCATGCAGCAAAAGAGTATAACCACAAGGTATACAAAATAATGCCACACTAATATGCTGAGCTGTAAAAGGCTCAAGTCAACAACTTCAGACAGACTGAGAACGGTGGTTGTACCTGTAATCCCAGCTCTTGGGAGGCTGTAAACAGGAGAATCAATAGAAGTCTCATCTAGTAATGAGACCCTGAACACCTTGTAGACCCTTCCCTAAAAATACAAGAAAAATAAAGACTTCTGACAATTTCCAGTTCTGCTGATAACCCACCACTATTATGGATTATTGGACTATATTGAGTTATTTTACTGAATTCAAGTAATGGCAATATTTGAAGTGGCATCAAGTATGAAAAGTTCCTTTAAAAGCTTCTCCAAAAACAAAACAAAAAAGAGTGATATGAATAAAGGACCACCTTTTAGTGAAAAAATATATATACACAATAATTAGGATAGATATACAGCTACCTTGTATTATTTCAATGAGAAGAAAGTTTCATACTAATATTATTTAGGCAAGATATCATGTCTGCATCTTGTCCTCCAAATAACCACTATGAAGACAACAATATGCAATGTGTTAATTATTGTAACACTCCTACTAACCTGTTTTGAAACTATTTCATTGCTATTTTTCTCATTAAAATGAATTAAAAATTATTTAAAACGATCATGCTTTGAAAAGTCAAAACAAAAAATAAGATTTATGTGTACTCCTGAAGACTTTTTTTTCTTTAAAATTTGGGCTCTTGTACTAAGTAACTAAATGGTTCTTTTCCAGGGAAAGAGATGGTTAATTAATGAGAAAAGATTATAAGAAATTCATGGTGAATTAGTGACACTTTTTTTTTTTTTTGAGGAACTGGTAATTGAACTCAGACCCTTGCACTTGCCAGGAAAGCGCTTATTACACTGAGCCATCTCCCCAGCCTCTACAAGTTTTTTTTTTCATTTTATTAACTAAAACTGTACTGAAGTCTGTTGCACTTTCTAAAATTCTGAAATTCTACCATTTTTATATCTGTCTTTTATCAAAGGCAGGCAAAGTGTTATTACAGAGGCATGTTAACTTAAAGGTAGTGACATGTTTCATGAGCATCAGACTTCATGACTTGGATAATAATAGAGCTGAATGACACATAGGATCATTTTCCTCATAATCTATGAATATGTACTGACAAAATGATTTTTAATAATGCAGCTCACATTTAAAATGTCTAAGGGGCCTGCCAGATAGCTCAGTGGATTAAAGCACCCATTTAGTCAGACACAGGGGCCCAGGGTTTAATCTCTGGCCTGTCATGCCAGCCCCACCTCCAGGGTGAGCAGAGAGGGTATTGAGACTGGATGTGATGGTGCACACCTGTAATCCCAACACTAGGGAGGCTGAAAGCAGGAGGTGCACTATGAGTCTGATCTGTGCATTGACATCCTGTCGATCCTGTACTACACAAAAAATAAAATAAATAACATGTCTAAGATGATAAAATTTTGTGCAGATAGATAGTGGGATGACACATGTGTTTTTTCAGTTTAAAACTGAGTCACAGTAAATTTTAGTGGACAAATGATATGTAAAACAGAAGCACAAAATGCATAATATTAAGAAACAAAGAAACAAATAATAAGTCACATGTAATAATATTCCCAGAGATAAATCTTTTAACATTAAGTGAGGTTGGCAACTGTCTTTGCAACTTTTTTCTGAGTGTATATAATATGTGTATTTGTATTTTCAGAAACTTTAGTTCTGATTTCCAAAGTGCTTGTACTAATTCACATTCACATTATCAACCTAAAACTATTCCTTTCTCCTGCAGCCTCCTCAACATTTAATGTTTTATTTCTTGATGATTGCTATCTTTCTGTAGTAAGATAGAACCTCAGTATTGTTTTCCTTTGTACTTCTCCAATGGTCAGAGGTGTAGAACAGTTTTTCATATACTTATTGGCACTTTGTACTTCTTATGAGAAGTTTCAGTTGCTTATTTTTGATAGAATCTTTTACTTCAGGGTTTTATTTGTGTGGTTTAAGCTGACAGCAACATCACTGTGTGCACACCTTTGTATTCATCTCTAATTATTATTTTAAAATGAATTTCCAAAATATGAATTTCTGAGTCAAACCCCTCTCATACTTCAGTTGAACAATGTTACGTCTAGAAATGCTGAAAAGAAAAAGTGTCTCATTTAAAATTTACTTTAAATCAATTTAAACCCTTTTGCTTACTGAGTAAACAGATGGAAGAATTAATCATTTAATTTTAATCAAACCATCCCATCAACATCACAGCTCATTGACATGGGTACAGTTTCATAAAGTTCTGGGAATTACCTGTAGAGTAATAATATTTACACACTGATGATAAAATGAAAGATCTTGCTGAGTGCTGAATAGGATAAGCAAACCTTGATTCTGTTCATACTTGGGTAAACAATATCTTAAAGAACAAATTGAAAATGGACAAGTTTTGTCACCAAACAAAAAAAAGATTTTATTTTTTCAATAGATGCAATGCTACAATCATTTTAATAAAAGCATTCTACATAACCAAGAACAATATAGATTTGTATATAAATTCAATAGACTCAAATTCCCATCTCTGCTCTCATATATTGCTTAGCTAATCTATATTTCAGGTCTTTTGAAATAAATAGACAAATTCTTGTTAAACAATGGGGAGCATATTCAAAAGCATCCACAAGAAGAAAAACAAGATATTCATCTTTGTTGACAAATTTATCTTTATATTAATAAAACAGTTAATCACCTCATCCCCTGGCAAAGTGAGAGGAACATCGAAGTCTTGTGTTCAAGGCAGGCTTCTAAGTCAGCAGTAGACCTACTGAATAAGACTTTCTTGGATTAAGCTTAGAATATACATTTTAAAAACAATTCCTTAGCTGGGGAGATAGCTCAGCATCTAAGTGTTTGTCTGTCAAGTGCAAGGATCAGAATTCATCCCTGGTACTCCATGCCATGCCAACCCTTGAACTCTGGGTGCACTGTGAATGCCAACAAAACTGGGCATGGTGGCACATGCCTGTAATCCCAGCACTGGGAAAGCAGAGACAGGAGGATCACTATGAATCTGAACTGAAAACTGAGATTCTGTACTAGAATAAATACAAGATTTTTTAAAAATTAAATATATTTCCTCATGATTTTTATTCATACAAACATCTGAGAAAAGGTATTCAATCATTTTAGACTATGTAGGAAAACATTAGTTTATAAGGAATCATTTTAATAAAAGTGTTCTACATAACTGAGGATATTGCCGACTTGTCTATAAATTCAATATCTTCATATTTCCATCTCTGCTTTCATATATTGCTTAACTAATCTGTATTTCAGGTCTTTTGAAATACATAAACAAGCAAGTTCTTGTTAAACAATGGGACTTTATGATAGACTGCCTCTGTGATAGACAAGAGAAAAAGCAATGAGTATGTCACACATACCTCTTATAATCAAGAAATCTGAATACACACCATACTACATACATATGGACATGAAATATACATAGAATTATGTTTGCCTAATGATGGTAATGCCTTCTGATAAATTCAAGGTTATAAATGGTTTTATCATTATTTAAACATGATAGAGCACATGTCCACAAATCTAGACAGCAAAACCCAATCACTTAATATGGCCCCTTGATATCATCAGGGGACCAGTAAGTACAAGAAGTATGAGGCTGTTGTTGGTATACTATGGCACAGGCTTTTATACCAATTTTTTGTAAGTATTTGTATACTGTAAAGCAATGCTAAAACTTAGAATATAGCAATGATTTTTAAACCAAAAATAGTTGTTTCTTATCATTATCAAGTATTATACATTATACATAATCCTATATTCTATATTTTCATATTACTGGCATCATAGTAGACAAATAAATCTGTACCAGATTCATGACAACCACATAAGTCACATGCAGCAGTACAATGCTATAAAGTCTATTGTGTAACTAGATGATAAGATTCATTTGGCTCCATTATGATCTTATAAGGATACTATGATATATGTGATCTGTCACTGACATACCCTTATATTGCACATGACTATATAGCACAGTGACAGCAAACCTATGCCATGCATACTGCAATAGGCTATTTCTCATTGAAAGCTCTAACAGACTTGCCACCACTGTCATAGAATATTGCATTACGAGTTTATAATTGGTTTCTTAAATGCCAATAAATATGAAGAAGCAGAGTGCTAAAGAAAGGTTATTTCCATTTGTAAGTATTATTTTCTTAATAATTAGATTTCAAATATTTTTTGGGAAATGTGGCCATTATAAATAGATGAGAATTCCAAACTTCTTTGTTGCACAATGTATTCATATGATAGGATGAGATGAAAAACTGTAAGATGTTATACATGAAAATTACAGAAAATCTTATAAGAATAGAAATGTTAATCTATTTCTTGCTGATGAGAATGCCAATGAACTGAATAGGATGCTAATGTGATAGTGGAGCTCCAAAAGTAAAAATGGCCAACTTTTGAAAACAGATGAACAATCGGATTAACAATCAGAACAACAAATTTATGTTTTCCCTGCTTGCTCATTGTTCAGGCAACTCACATGTACACTGAATTTGCCTCTATGTTTAGAAAGATAACAGAGGGGGCCGGGGACATAGCTCAGTAGAATAATGCTTGTCTGACAAATGCAAGGTCCTGAGTTCTATCCCTGGTACCACAAAAAGAAAAAAACAAAACTTAGAAAGATAGCAAATAGGTGGGGCTCAACCTCAAGAATTAAAACATCAGTGAAGTCTTCCATGAACATTTATGTAAGGAGCAAATTTGGAGGCTTTGAAAAGATTAAAGATAATAAACATTTAGTTAGGTTATATTTCTAAAAGAGAAGGCTCAAAATCCTCATATTAGGAATGTAGAAAGTATGTTACTATCAAACTTACAGGATATTATTGAGTTAAATATGAACAAATGTACACAAAAAATTGTATATCTTACCTTAGTTGGAAACATTTTAAAACATACAAACTAACAAGAATGACTCAAGAAGAGACAACTTGCCTGACAATTCCCCGGACCCCCTGCTTGCAATCGCGCCAAGCAGGTGGAATTTGCCCCAGCTCTTGGCATCCCAGTTCGGTGAGTGTTTGGTGAGTTTGAAGGAGAGACATTAGGTTATTCCCGTGTGCACTCTGCACCATATAGAGCCTCAGGCCCCAAGACATCCTACACAGAGAACTCCCTGAGACACCCTACACATCGCTGTCTGGCAAATCCCCAGAGCCTTTGCAACTAAGCCATCCTTGGGAGCGAGAATTTCTGTGAATCTCCCAGCACTCGATCCACCCCCACCCTGACTGGTGAGTGTGAGGGAGAACTTCCGCACTTCCCAGTGCTCCCCGGATCAGGGACCTAACAGAAGGGAACCACAGGCTCACAGTTGTACCAGAAGACATGCAGCAATAAGGAACTGAACATAACAGCTAGATCCAGGGCAGGCATAACTGAATAATCTGAAACATAATAGACTGGCACCCGAATCTCATTATGCACTAAGGTTATAACTGCACCAAAGCTTTACACAAAGGTCAGAGGTCAGTGACATAAAGAATGACAAAGACAAGGAGAAAAATGAAACTTCAGGGCTCGAGTCCACCAATAAGTGCAAAAGACACTAGCTCAGTTGAAATGAATGAATTAATAGACACAGAAGCAAAGGAACAACAGCAGAAAGGTATAGAGGAACTCAGATCAGAACTAATGCCTGAAATAAAAAAAGAAATATTTGAATACATAGCATCTGAAGTAATGAATCAAATCCAGAAACATATGGGAGAAACTCAACGCTGACCCAGAAAAAGTGCAGCGAACATTTTTCCATCTAAAACATGAATTAACAGCCTCGGAAACAAAGAAACAACAGAAAGGTAAAGAGTAACTCAAAGGAGAAAAATTTTCTGAAATAGAAAAAGAATTGCTAGAAATCATAGCATCTGAATTAGAGAATCAATTCCAGAAAAATATAGAGGAAACCCAATTTGGAAGAAACTCTGCAGGAAATAATTGTTAGCCACATCTAAAGAAGACATGGATAGAAAAAAATAGAGATCAGAAATAGGACGGGATCCTGGAATGAGCAATACAGAAAAGCAATGGAGCTCATGAAACAGAGTCAAAGAGATGTATAAGATCAAAAATACCAATCAGGAGTCTACAAAAATGTTTGAGTGGAAGCAAAGACAGAGTGCAGCTAATGAAAAGGTGAGAAAGGATCACTTAAAAACAATGAGAATACAGGAAAAAATAATCTATCACCTGCAAGATGATACCAGGCTGAACAATGTGAGATTAATTGTCATAAATAAGAATGAAAGAGTCAATACAAATGATATAAAAAGAATTTGGGGAGAACTAATCACAGAAAACTTCCAAAATATGAGGAAACAATCCAACATTCATATAAATGGAGCATACACAACACCAAATAGCTTCAACCCAAATAAAAACACACATATAGTAGTCAAGATTTCAGAAATCCAATGCAAGAATAATATGCTGAATGCTGCTAGAGAGAAGAAGATCCCATTCAAAGGAAACCCCACTAGAATTACAGCTGAATTTTCTACATAAAACAGGAAGGCAATGAGAACATAGATCAGAGTTCTTCAAGTCCTGTACGAAAACAAATTACAGCCCAGACTACTGTACCCTGAAAAACTCTCTATCAAGTTTGATGGAGAAGTGAAATACTTCCATGACAAAAAACAACTAAAGAATTTCATGATGACAAAGCCATCCCTTCACAGGCTGCTGAAAGATGTTCAAGAGAAAGACCACAATGGACAGTAATCCATAAAATAGAACACAAGGAAACCCCTAAACAGGGCAAACAAATAAACACAGGATAAAAAGGAGTAAACAACAGTAGGTAAATATCATGATAATCATAAATCAATGCATTTCAATTATAACCATCAAAGTAAAGAACTCAATTCTCCAATTAAGAGAAATAGACTGGCACAGTGGATTAGGGAACAAAATCCAACAATATGGTGTATACAAGAAACACACTTAACTCCAAAAGACATTCATAAGCTCAAAGTCAAAGGATGGAAAACAATACTACATGTCCCAGCATCTCAGAAAAAAGCAGGAGTAACAATTCTTTCCTCAGACAATCTCAACTTCAAACCAAGAATGATCAAATGTCACAAAAAAGGCCACTGTATATTGGTTAGGGGAAAAGGTAAAGAAGAAGAGGTAACACTCATAAATATCTATGCACCAAATATGGGAGTACCCAACTATTTAAGACAAATCTTAATGGACATGAAAAACCTAATAACCTAGATGACAATCTTAACAGGCGACCATAACACCCACTTACCTGAAAAAGATAGGTTAACCAGACAAAAAATTAGTCAGGAAATAGCAGAACTGAATGAGAGCTTGGAACAAATGGACGTGGTGGACACATACAGAGTGCTCCACCCAACCACAGCTGAATACACATTTTTTTCAGCTGCACATGGGTCATTTTCCAAAATAGACCACATACTAGTCCAGAGGTCATGTGTAAGTATACGCAAAAAAATAGAAATTATCTCATGATACTATCTGACCACAGGGCAAAGAAACTGGAACTAAATGACAAAAGAAACCAGAAAAACTCTCTAAATTCATGGAAATTAAACAACACCCTACTCAGTAATCAGTGGGTCAGAAAGGAAATTAAACAAGAAATTCAACAATACAATTCAATGAAAATTCAAGTACAACTTTGCGAAATCTATAGGATGCGATGAAAGCAGTTCTTAGAGGGAAAAACATAGCTATGAACTCACATATTAGGAATACAGAATGGGAACAAATAAACAATGTAATGTTGCACCTCCAAAAGAAAAAGAAGAGCAAACCAAAACCAGAGCACAAAGACGGGAAGAAATCATAAAGATTAGAGGAGAAATTAATACAACTCAGATGAAGAAAACATTTCAAAGAATCCACAAATCAAAAAGTTGGTTCTTTGAAAAACTAAATTAAGTTGAAAAGCCTCTAGCCAACCTCATCAAAATGAGGAAAGAAAAAATTCAAGTGCATACAATAAGGAATGAAAAAAGTTAAGTCACCACAGACTCAGTGGAAATTCAGAAGATTATCAATAGTTACTTTGAGAATCTTTATGCTCACAGAATAGAAGACACAGAAGAAATGGACAGATTCCTCGAAAGGTAAAAATTATCAAAACTGAATCAAGAAAATATAAGAAATCTGAATAACCCAATAACAGCTAACGAAATACGAAACATAATAAAATGCCTGCTGAAAAAGAAAAGTGCAGGTACTGATGGATTCACAGCTGAATTCCACAAGAACTTTCTAGAAGATATTATCCCCACATTCCTCAAAGTCTTCAATGAATTTGAAAAGGAAGCAGTCCTCCCAAGTTACTTCTGGAGAAAAGTATTACACTGATTAGAAAACCTGGGCAAGACTCAATGAAAAAAGAGAACTACAGTCCAATCTCTCATGAAATAGATGCAAAAATCCTCAATAAAATCCTAGCAAATAGAATATAGCAAATCATCAAGAAGATCATACACCATGACCAGGTAGGATTCATCCCAGGGATGCAAGGATGGTTCAGTATTTGAAAATCTGTAAATATAATGCACTGTATTAATAAAGTGAAATCTAAAAACTACATGATCATCTCAATTGATGCAAAAAATCATTTCAGGAAGTCCAACACTCATTCATGTTCAAAGTACTGCAGACAATTAGAATAGATGGCCTCTACCTCAACTTAATAAAAGCCATCTATTACAACCCAATCTCTAATATAATTCTAAGCAGGGAAAAAGTGAAATCTTTTACTATTAGATCAGGTACAATACACGGACATCCTCTATCACCCCTCCTATTCAATATACTTTTAGAATCATTAGCAGCAGCCATTAGAAAAGAGGAATAAATAAAAGGAATAATAACAGGTAAAGAAGAATTTAAAGTATCACTATTTGCAGATGACAAATTACTTTATATGGAAGATCCAAAAACTTACACCAAGAAGTTTCTAGAATTGATACAGAAATACAGCAGATACAATGTCAATACTCAAAAGTCAATAGCATTGTTCTACACAGATAACAAACACACTGAAACAGAAACTATAGAAACAATAACTTTTACAATAGCACCACAGAAAACATAATGCCTTGGAATTTGCTTAACCAAGGAAGTCAAAGATTTTCCACGGAATATTACAACACCCCAAGAACAGAGATCAGAAAATGGAAAGATATTCCATGCTCCTGATAGCAAAAACCAACATGGTGAAGATGGCCATATTCCCAAATGTTGTGCATATTTAATGCAGTCCCTATCCATCTCCCATTAGCATACCTCCAAGACCTAGAAAAATCATTCCCACAATTTATTTGAACCAGAAAAGACCTAGAATAACAAAGGCAATCCTGGCCAACAAAGGTAAGGCAGGAGGCATCACAATTCCCAACTTGAAATTATACTACAAGGCCACTGTGATAAAGTCAACATGGTATTGGCAACGAAATAGACCTGAGGATCAATGAAATATATTAGAAGACACAGAGACCTCTGCAAACACACTCAGCCACCTGATCTTCGACAAAGGGCCAAACAAGCTTACTGGAAGAAAGATAGGCTCTTTAACACATGGTGCTGGAACAATTGGCTTTCTACATGCTGAAAACTAAAACTTGACCCAGCTCTCTCACCATGCACTAAGCTAAAGTCAAAATGGATTAAAGATCTAAACATTAAAACATTTGAGGGCCCTGTTATATCTTAGTTCTTTACAAATTCTAGACAGTAGACCTCTGTCTGATTGCTTATTAGTTAGGATTTTTTCAAAGTTTGTGGGTTGTCTTTTCACTCTGTTGACAATTTCTTTTGACATGCAGAAGCTCTTTAGGAAAAGTTGATCCCATTTGTTGATTCTTTCAAGAGCTTCCCGTGCGAATATATGTTTGTTCATGAACTCTTCACCTACCCCTAT
>PVKA01033390.1:0-24428 GCA_004027165.1 Ctenomys sociabilis
ATGCCTTACTTCTGCATACAGAGACTGGCAACCCCTTTATGAGAGTCAGTAGATGGAAAACGATGTAGAAACGTGTGACCGAGGGCTGCCTCGGTAATGCCTGCGCCACATAGCTGGTCTATGCTGTGCGCTACCTCGTGGATGTATTCCTCCACATTTTCAAATATAAGTCAGATTCAAAGTGGGAGAAAATGTCTACCGGCCACCTGTAGGCACAAGTCCCCTAACTTACACCATTTCTTCTAAAGGAGACAATTTCTAGAAAGCAAATGTTTGTTATCTGATCTCACCTTTGCCTCATTTGATTTGCAGTTAAATCCAATACCTGAAGAGGTAGTAGAGATGCAAACAGCACCTAGTGGGCTGGGGATGTAACTCGTAGGCACAGCACCTGTCTCGCAAGCATCAGGTCCTGGGTTTGATTCCCAGTGCTGAAATATGAAATAAAAAAATAAGGAAAAATTAGCAAAGCAAACAAAGAGCACCTACCCATATTTTTGTCATGAAGATTTGAAAAGTTTTAAAAATTATTCTAAAAGCTCAAGATGTAGAGTGTATGGAGAATAATGGTCTCAATAAATGCCTGTTATAATTTATGGTCTGAAATTAGTTCGTTTAAATTATTTACCATAAAGTCAATATAGGAAATAGTCTGAGAATTTCTTTTGCATATTTCTTAAATTGACGAAAATAGAATTTCTGCGTGTGTTTAAATAGGAAAAACAGTGGAAATTATACAAATATAAGAAACTAGCAAGAGACTAGTATTACTGAAAAGCCAGGGTAATGCTTAAATATTAGGATAATTTATGGAGAAAGGAAGAGAAATAAACTGAGTTATACTTACTTAAAAGTTAAAGCTCACAAGAAACGTAATATAAAATGGAAACACAAAATTAAATATAAAATAACTGAAATAACCATATATAAATATATACGCATATAATATATACTCTCTGCTGGCTCTTCCTGGTTTATTGTTACTAGTCTTAGGTTAGAAGATAATTCCTCTTTTGGATGGGGAGTGTGTCTCTTATTTCTCTGAATGACATCATATCTGTTAGTACACTGGGCACTCAATGATTATTAATATCACTTCCTGGCAGGTGCAAAAATTGGAGTAGGTTTTTACATTTGATTTATAATTTTAATAAGATGTGTAGATGCAAAAGTCACCCAAAGCATGGTAAATGGGCCAATAAGGTAAAGGAGGGGATAAAAACAGTTTCAACCACCTATTTTATACCCGCAGGGCCTGGGACATTTTAGCAAAACTCATTTGTGTCTCACAGACTTCATCCCATTCTGATAGCCATTTTTCTGCCTCTTTAAAATAAATTGTTTTTTTTCCCTTTGCCATATCAATTTTTCAGTGACATTTTGCACAAGAACTTAAGATCTGCATCCCTAGAGGGGGCTCTGGGAAGCCTCCAGTATCAGATAAACTCATGCTGGAGGACAGCCAGGCCCATAAAACCTCTCCTACAAGGGTAGCGCCAGTTGTAAAATCCTCCTTCCTAAGGAATCTGAACAGATAAAGGAAAAGTCAGTTTTGCAACTTCCCTTTACAGAGATACAGATCTTGTCTTTCAAAATAGCACTATTGTTTGCTAATCTTTCTGCAATGTCAAGTGTAATTGTGGGGCTTTCTCCTGATTACTTGAATAAACAGCACATTGCAACACACTTCTCTGAAAGAGCACTTGAGCATCACTCCTCAGGGCGAAGCAGAAACCACCACTGGTGAAGATCACCATGGCAACCTAACAGGACCAGTGGCTTCTTTATAAAGCTTCTTTATTCTATCAATCATGGAGGCCAAGTATCTTTAATATAACTAAGGGCAAACGATAGAAATAGGTAATTTGGATAGAGCCAATCAAATATGTGCCTTAACTCCTACCTTCAAAGAGCTCACAAAATACACTGGGAGGTAAGATGTACACAGGAATCGGGTTTTTATTGCTGTTGCAACAAATTGCTTCGAGCGACTTAACTGTCCATTATGGTTTATATCTCGAAGTCACCTAAGTGCCTCATGTTATGTCATGTCATGTCATGGCTTTTATATGATGATCAGGTTACTGAGGCTCTCAGATGACTTGGCCTTCATAAGAGGGGTCTGGTTAGAAGAGACAAGTCCCCTGTGAATGTGGCCTGGAAGAGTTTATGCCTCTCTCCTCTCTGAATCCTTTCCACCATAAGGTAAACAGCTCTTTCTCTGCCATGCTCCTAGGCCACGTTGCCCACTGTTGGAGCTCACTGACTATGGACTGAAATACAAGCCAAAATAACACAGTCCTCCTTTTAGTTGCAGGTATTGAGCATTGTATCCTAGAGATGAGAGATCTGGGGTCACCGCTGCATGACCCTGGGATTCTGAAGCCTTTGGAACTGGTTTGCAGGAAGGGTTTGGAAAGGTTTGGAAAATCCTACTTGAGAAGAAGTCCTAGAGTCCCACAAGTAGAGCTTAATGGCAGGTTCTGGTCAGATTTCAGAAGAAGAATGCTCATGACAATTCAGTTGGTGAAGATAAGGTCAGGAGAATTCTGCTGGACTCCCTGAACAGATAGACTATAAGCCTTGTGTGTCGTGTTCTGGTAGACAATTTGTCTACATTTGCCTCCTCCCTGGGACTTTGGAGGAGACTGAAATGAAGAACTGTGGACTAATTTATTCCAAGGCAACCCAACACTCAGGCCATGCCATGGGTACTGTTGGAGACTGATGCTAGTTCTCCATTGAGAATCAAGAGCAAACAACACAATTGATTTCAAGTGTTTTGAGTTTCACCAGAAAAGAAGCTCCTGTAATGAGGGGAATTTAAAATTAGAGTAGAAAAGAGCATGGGTGCTAGAAAAATAGGAGTAGAAAAAGAAGTCAAGAACTTTACATCAGGACAATAAGAAGATGCCCTAGGACATGTCAAGAAGCAGAAAGATACCATTATTTGTACACTCAAGATTGCAAAAGTAAAGCATTTTTGCTCTGAGAATGTACCATGCTCCAGAATGGCTGCTCAGGGGACTACATCCTCAGGATATGAGTCACATGCTCAGCCACCAAGATGCTACAGGCCTCAGCAGCCTGACTTAAGGGGACCCAGACCTGGCTGGAGCTGATAGAAGACCATGGTGTCATACAAATGGTGCTGGTTTTAGGCATATGCAAAATGTCAGAGGTGGGAGTGAGGGAGGATCCCACCCAGACTTCTGAGAAAGGCCTGGGAGTCCAGACAGTGTTCTCTTGAAAGGACATTAGATGACCCTGGGAGAGTGAAGCTAATAATGCATTGGAGATTCCAAGATGCTGGAGAATCCAGGAGCATGGGCCCTTGAGGAAAGCCACAGCAACATGCAACCTGGCTCAGTAGAGGCCATGGGGTCTACAGCTACAAGGAATATCATAGACGAGGGCTGGACAAGCCTCTGGAGTTTATATCTTGCCACAGCTTGCCGTGAGTGCTGGCCATAGAGCTACAGGATCTAAAATTTGTTTTGCTTCATATTTGTCCTCATGTGGCCCCACTGCTTTCTACCCAAATGTTCAATGCACTGGAATGGGAGTGTCTGCCCTGTGCCACTGTTTACTGGAAATGTTCAGCTTTCTTTGAATTTTACAGGACTCAAAGCCTTAAGACTTGGGGGAAAGTTTGACTGTGGTCTTTTCAGCAAACTGAAACATTTGGAATCTCAGCAATGCTTAGATATGTTCTAAATACATTTTGCATGAATGGATGTCCCTGTCTTTTGGATGCTAGGGACAGATTATTATGGGATACAGCTTTACATCCCTTCATGGCCTCATATGCTCAGAGATGGGGCTTTGGTTTGGATTATGGGTGGTTATAGGAGGTGAGGCGGAGTTGTCTGATCAGAAGGGGTGGGTTATTGCAGGTCTGATCTGGTCCCTTCCTCTTTCTTCCCTTCACTCTTTCTGCTTCCCACCTTGAGCAGTGATCCCTCTGCTGTGCCTCCTTACCATACCTTTCTGTCTTGGAGCCAGCCAACTACAGACTGAAATGTGTCCCAAAACAAACCTGTCCTCCTTCAGCTGTAGGAGTAAGGTATTTGGTTACAATGACCAAAATGTGACTATGACACCATATTATTTTTAATAGGTTACTTTGGCATTGTGATGTTTCTCTCACAGGACTAAAACCATGGTGCTGTCAGGGCAGCATGAGTTTCTGGAAGGTGCAGAGCAGAGCATTTCCTAGCACTTGGCAAGACTGGAGGTCCACACTTCATCAGTCCTTGCCCCTTTCTCTGCCATCCAGCAACGCTGCATTCTGCTGAGCCATTTTCTTACCTCGCATGGCTCTGCAGACCTGGTTCAGAAAGTTCTCTGCTCAAGAGAACTCTGGTACTGGGCTCATCTGGGCAATCAAGGTCATGTTACTTACTTCGGATCTAGAAAATTCCCCAGGGTCCTGGGTCCTGAAGGCCTCATGCTCAGCAAGTCACTCTGGCTGCATGGGAAGTCTTTGTAAGGGACAGGAGGTCTGTAGGACCTGGGGATATGATTTCAAAGGGATTGAAGACCTCTGCCCCCCTCTTCACTCTCTTTTGCCTCATGCCCATGAGGTGAGCTATTTTACTCTGCCATGGACCCCCATCACGATGTGGAATGCTCATACCGACAGAATGCGCCCCAGAACTGCCACTCAGAATGAAGCTTTTCTTTTTATAAGTAGATTGTCTCTGATGTTCTCAGAGTAGGGATGGAAATCTGACACATCAGGATAATGCTACATTCTTTCTAATCACATGCATGTAAAATTGATAAAAAATAACATACTCATGTAGTTATTGAAACAAAAGATATGATTGTTGATTCCAGGATTAGAGTTTAAATATCTACCACCACATACAGAATCATTTTTAATTCTGTAGCACTTAGTCAAGTGCTCTGTGAAAGTTCTCAATCAATGAATAACAAGATGTATATAACACAAAGACACAAAGAAGCACATGTAGATTTATGAAAATAGATGTCAACTTGTGAGACTTAGACAGAGCTACATAAAATCGTTTCAAGTTAAAAGAGCCACAATGTTAACCTATAACATAATATGTGCTTATAAATATTTTACTAAATGTTTTTGTAATTATAGGATGAATTTTAAGATCAATATTCTTAATGGATCATAGTTTGCTAGTAAAGTTGCACTAGAATAGCATTCAGTATAGCTAGACTCAGTTGCAACATATCATAAATGGAGTTGAACCATAGGGCTTGTCTTAATTCTATTCATAGAGAATGGAGAGTCTGGAAAAAGAGAAAAGTAATTTCTTCTTCTTCTTCTTCTTCTTCTTCTTCTTCTTCTTCTTCTTCTTCTTCTTCTTCTTCTTCTTCTTCTTCTTCTTCTTCTTCTTCTTCTGCTGCTGCTGCTGCTGCTGCTTCATACATATATGTATATATACATATGTGCATATATATGCACATAAAACTAAATGGTGAGCTTACTTTAATGCTGTTGGAAGACAAATACCAAACACTGCATACATTTGGTAAAACTACTCAGAGTCTAAATTGTTTTGGTAATGCCTAAGCTGTCTCAGCCCAGCAGCAGGTTCTGATCTATGAGGTGGATAGTATATATTCAATTTAGTGCCCCATAGATGTAAGCATAATGAATGACTGTTTTTATTTCTTTTTAAATACAAGATTCAGTTAGCATGTTAGCATTGAGATTGTTGAATCAATGAGACTTTTGGACAAAGCTTGTTTTCATTTAATCACTTATTTCCTGATTGAATGAAACAAAGTATGAATACTATTCATTTCTCATTGCTGTATTTTCCTTGAGTAACTAAGAAAATTAGTTCACTGACATTTATCCAGGAATGATACCAATGAAAATTTGAACGTGTTCAAAACTTTTAAAGTTATTCTACATATATGTGATATTTTCATTAGTGACATTTTATACAACGGAATTTTGTGACTTTTCACGCTTCACTACTATAATTATTTGTTTCTAGTTGTCCCTTCAATGCCTCATGCTGTCATGGCCTGCATGTCTAGAGGCTGTGGTTAATTCATGATCCAACGCTGAGATTATGGGTGTGGACGGGCCACCTGCCTGGGGCCAGGGAGCGTGGATGTACTTCAAGGGAGAGCAGGAAGCTTGCATTTTGCCTCTGCTGTTGCCATGACTTCCTTTTTGCTCTTGCTGTTTTCTGCTGCCATGAACTGCTGCCCTCTGCCAGTCTCCACTGTGAGCTAAATAAATCTTTCCTTCCTTAATTCTGAGTATCAGGTATTTTGTCCCAGCAATGAGAGGAAAGTAACTGAGACATGTGCATTAGTTAATACATAGATACATATGAAAAACTTAAATTGATATTTTGCTTCACTTAAAATTTATAATATGGTATTAAGATACTTTAAATTATATAACTATTAAACACTAAAGGCTTTCTTGGTATCATTATGCCAAGATCTGTCTTCACTCTGCATTTAATTTAGCTATGCTCAGTTTGAGATAGTAGGGCCAGACAAATAGCTCAGCAGATTAAAGCTCCTGTAAGCAGGCACAGGGGTTAGGGGATGGGGACTGATCCCTGAGCCCGCTGTCCCCGCCCCATCCCTGAGACTACTGAGACTGGAAGTGGTGGTGCACGCCTGTAATCCCAGCTCTCGGGAGGCTGTAAACAGGTAGATCACTATGGGTCAGATCTAGTAGTGAGACCCTGAACACCCTGTAGACCCTTCCCTAAAATGCTAAAGAGAGAGATACGATGAATCTCTTAAAAGTTTTAATATCACAAGAATAGTAATACTGACTAACATTGCCATGTCCCTAAATATATACATTACACTTGTACGTTTACTTTCCAATCTTGGTAAAATTAAGAATTATACAATGCATACAATTATAATCACTGTTACTTAAAAATATTTTTCAAGAGGGTAGTGAATTGTGGAAGTTTTCCCAAGTGGTATAATTAGACTTGGTCCAGCTTGTGTAGATCATGTATTACCTCATTTTGTGCCCTAGCTAATAAATAAATCACAAAATGAAAGTTAAATGGCAAGTTATTAAACCCATATATTGCATAGGATTCCAAAATTAAAAATAAATCAAAACACACAGTTTTATACTGACAACCAGCAACAAAATGCTGAATTATAAGATCTGACATTACTTTGGTAAGATAAGAAGTTGTGTTTGAGCAAAGTGGAAAAATATTAGTGTACTTTTATAGATAAGATGTTGTAAGGTAAATCCATGATTTAAGGTTTGACCAAGTTAATTGAAAATATGTTTATTTACTTTAGTCTTAAAATAAAATGCTATAAGTTGTCTTATTTAGATGAAAAATTAGTAAGCCAAAGAGATCCAGCAAACTCTAGGTGTATTTTTTTTCATGCAAAGAGAAAAAAAGTTCATTTTTTCTCTTAATGTTTTTCTTTTTTGTTTTGATATTTTTGTGATGCTAGAGATGCAGTTCTTGCTAAGCTGAGCTGTGGTACAGCCCCAAGGAGTCATGTAAAGGGAGCTGGGAGCTGGTGTTCTCACGAACGTTCTGCTTAACAGCATCAACTGGCCCACACAGGAGCCAAATGTTATTTAGAGCAGTAGTGCAAGAATATTTGAGTTAGTGTGGAGTTATCTACCCCCCCTTCTGGATTAAATCAAAGCATTGAACAGTTTACTTTATTTCTGCTTTATATTCAACACTATCTTTTTGCTCCCTTCCCCCTAAATTTATTATGAATTAGAAAAACAAACCCAAACAGAATTTTTTTTTCATTTGAAAAAGAAAAAGATAAACAATCAATGAAACCAAGTTTCAAAATACGTTAGTAGGACAGTTACTATGTTGGAAACATTGTGTGTTGTCTTCCTAGTAGCCAATAAAAGTATGATGCAAGTGTGATGTCTTGTGTCAACAATATTAGCACAAGACATTCTTTTCAAGGAACTAAGAGAAGCTACCTCTAAAACTACCTTTTTTTGTGTGTGTACGTGTGTATTTGGTACAGGGTCTCACTATGCAGCCCTGATCCATAGTGATCCTCCTTTTTTCAGCCTCCCAAGCACTAGGATTACAGGCATGTGCCACCACACCTGGACTCAGTGGCCCACTGAGCGTGCCCTGGGACAGGGCTGGAGTGTATATGCTGGGGATAGAACCCCTGTCCCTGTGCTTGCCTAAGCAGACACTTAGTCTGCTGAGCTATCTCACAAGCCTTTACAAAATTATCATAACTATCATATATATATATATTTTTTAAACCCCCTTTGTCCTTTGAATACAGCACAACTAATAGTTATAGAATGCAGGCAGTTGGTAGTGCTGTGAGTTGGGCTATTCACACTCACTGTTTCCTGGATACAGAAAAGCTGTGTTGTGGGCAGATTTGAGAATCCATAATTCTTAAAATTTCAGCATTCCAGCAGTTGTAAACATTTCTAAACTGGAGATAAATAAGAATTCTGCCAAGGCCTCTGCCCTAGACAGAGGCTACTAGGCTGCATGGGTTGAGAAATGAAGTAGAAGCTCCTTCGCAAACCTAAAGCAGCATTATTGCCTTCCTCATTAGAGACCAGGTAGAAATCCAGCCACTGGAAAGCCTTGCCATGACTAATACATTCTCTGGGTTCGCACTGCCAGAGTATTAGTTGAGCTGATCTTTCAGGAATCCTGAGCAGGGCCAGGGCCCCAGACGAGCTCTGTGCCCCACAGTGAGTTATAAAGCAGTGAGCCCCTGAGGGCTCCCCCAGGAGGATCTTTTCCCCCAAGTTTAAAATGCAATTCCTGGTACCAGTGCCATCTGGCAGATGGAGTCCCCCCGGGTATCCCCAAGACCACCATAAACGTGCCACATGTACCTTCAGTAAAAAGGGAAACTTCAGTTTTATTACGTTGCTTTTAAGATCCAAATGAGTGACTAAGCAGTTGCTTTGAACAGTTCTTGACTGTGACTATTTCAGTTTTCTTGACTTTTATCATCATCAGATTTTAAACTTAGAAAAAAAGAAGTTGATTCCCCAATTTCACGTATTTTCCTAACAGGCCAGTGCCTGTCATGCCAGGTGTGAGTACAGAGGCTTTATAAGCTCAGGGCCCTGGGATTTAACAGTGCAGCCCACACCTGGACACACATGAAAGCTGGTTGCAGGGCAGGGTGATGAGTGCTGGTTAATGGGGCCCCTGGTCCCTGAAACTGCTCCCTTGGGACTCAGCAAAGAAAAACGAAGAGCAGCATCAGAGTTGAGCTCTAGCTCAGATTCCCTGGTGCTCTCACTGCCTGTGCTCTCCCCGCTCCCCAAGTCAGGGGATGGCTTGGTCACAGCTGTCCTCCTGCCTAGCGGAAAATTCTTTTTACTCTGCACCACACTATTTCTGCTGTATAGATATCAGTCTGGAAAACAATTCGGTGTTAAGTCTGTGTGGTCAATTTCTAGAGAAAGCAAAGAGTGTACTACTCTGTGCACAGGTCAACCATTACCCTGTGATGGCATACTTGACCTCTTCCTGTCATTTTCTTGATATGGCCTTGACAACTCACCACAGATTCTGCAACAGGTTTCCTGGGAGGTGGTAAATGTGGGCGAGACCCTGAGCTCATGCAAAGGCTGTGAGGCTCAGCTTGAGCCCCTCAGTGAGTAATCAACCTTTAATTGACTGAAACACAAACCAACCTGGAGTCTAAACAATGTTCAGAAATTGCCATTTGCTTATGTAAGGCCACTTTTTGTGTAAAACATAAAGACCTGCCACACCCTGGAGACGTGACCAGATGGACTGTATCATGTTCGCTCATAGACAGCTGCTTTGTTTAAAGTAACTATTTTGCAAACCTTTTCTCATGACCATTTTCCTAGTGTCATTTTGCTTGTGTCCATATTTTGAACCTGACATGTCATCTAACAATGGACTCTCTCCTGTCACTGCCATTGAGTGTTCAATAAGATACAGCTCTTCTTGTAAAAACTAATAGAAAGTAGAGGGTCCTGGGTCCAGAGATACAAATATATAGAACATTGTTAGCATGAGGTTTGAGTACCAGAGCTGCTCCCTTGAGATGCTCCTCAGATGCCTTTGTAAAGTTTTATTTTGAGATAGGCTGTCACCAAGTCACAGTCCTCCTGATACAGCCTCCTACAGTGCCATGCCTGGCCAGTGTCTCTGTGTTTTATGTTATTAATGATTGTTTCTTTGCTTTGCATCCCTGGTTAACACCATTTTGATGGTGTTAGCAGCAATCAGCTTAGTCTAGGGCAACATTATCCAATAGAACTTTCTGAACTGGTGAAGATATACCCTGTGTACTTTGTGAAGCTACTGACAATCAATAAAACTTAGTTTCAAGTTAATTTTAATTATTTATATAGCCATAACTGCTTAAAAGTACCATATTTGACCATGTAACTCTAAGTCTATTGAAGTGAAATATTGGTCCCTGATGACCCATACACTGAGTCTGTGGTCTCCAAAATAGAATGGATTATAACAGACAACAGAGATTAAGAGTAGAAAATTCTATTAAAAGAGAGGTGGCTCTTGAGAGAGACAGAAAGAAACCTGGAAAATGGTTTGGCAACATGCTAACTTCTCAAAGGAAGATTTATAGAGCAAAATCATAAGGTGGGTCCAACGTGGAGCAAAGCTATGAGCAACCAATACAACTGCAAGGATAGCCATGTAGCTGATGCCGATCCAATGGGGAAGCATGCCATGTTGAAGCATAGGTGCTCCCCAGAAAGAATAGGGCCTGTCATGGAAGAGATGAGTCAGGAGGCTGTGGTCACCCACCTGGGTGACTAAGATCTGTCAAGAACATCGGCGGTAGTAGACTGCTTATTCTTTGGGGAGGTGTGTAGGCCTAGTCATCCTGCCTTCATCTGCAGGCCTGGCCTTTGATGGATGTGTGAGAGGAGAAATTTTGGTTGCAAGGGAAAGACAAGTAGCACCTAATGTGTAGGCTTATTCTTACCTGTAGAAGGTATCAGCAGTACAAAACTCCAGCAAAGAACTCTGATAGGAGGAGTATTCAGACCCTAAAGCTCAAGGCAGCCTGGGTAAGCTGGGCCTCTCTGAGTGTGGTGTAGAGCTTAGTTATTGCACATTTAATGGCTCAGAATCCCAGGACACTCATAGTTTTACTTGAAATGAGTTACTTGGCAGAAACAGATCTTTATTTCTCTAATGCAAATAGTGGCAATAATTTACACCACCTCGACATACATGCCTCTCACCAATCCCAGGAAGCGGGAAGGGAAGAGAGGGAAAACTCAGCAAGTGCTTAGCATATTTCAGGCACACTGTGCTTCTGCTGGGTGGCAGGGAAATTAAGATATTAGACTAATTATCCTCATCCATTGGCAATAAATGTAGCAGGTGACTCAGCTTGGATTTGAAAGCAAACAGATGATTAGCAGAGAAGTAGCAGCATCTGCACCTGCCCATGGGGGGCACCAAATGAAGAAAGAACCAAGAGCCAGGAGCTCATAGATCACTGGAGTCTGCAGATCACAAAGGTGAGTCAGTGTGTTTGGGCTGTGTTAGTAGCACTTGTAGTTACAAACAAAGGATGTCGAAGAAAATGTGTATGTGTACACACACTCATGTGTGGATATTTAACCACATATAGATTTGAGAAAAGTGCTGGAACATGCATATTCGTGTCCAGTCCTTCTGGATTGCATGGCATCTCAGAGGTCTGGATCTTAGAGCAGACTTCAATATAACCTACCCAAGTTGTGGCATTTAAATCATTTCTTCACAGAAATTTCCATTTCATTAAACCAACTTCCAGCACATACTTGGAGGACTTTTACAGTTTAATATCTAATCTTAAGGAGCATAAAGACAATTCACTGAAGATGGGAAACCATTGTTATAATTCACAAAAGGCAAAAGGAATATATTATTCAGACAAAAAATGACAATTAGTTGTTTATTTCATTTAGATATTCTATTATACATTTGGGAGGCATTACATTATTTATACTTTAGTTTATTTTTAAGTTATCTCTGTATTTACTTATTTCACTATTCATTTATTTGCAAGGTCTCAGTATGTTGCTCAGGATGGTCTTGAATTCAGGATCTTCCTGCCTCAGCCTACAGTTTAGTGGAAATTATAGCAACAGAGCCTCAGGCCCTGATAGATTATTATGGGCATATTTTATGTGTTCAATCTGTGACAAAATTTGTCATTTATAATCTTTAACAGATGATTTTTTACCTCTCCTGGGATAAGAGAAACTTATCCCCGCCCAAGGGGCAGGACCAATCTATTCAAAGCTCACACTTGAGCTTGACCCACACTTTGTGACCTAGGCTGATAGATTTAAGAACAAAAATAATTTACTTGTTTCCTCAAACATTAAAGGCTACTTTCCAGGAGACTGCTGTGGAACCCAGTGCTTCCTGTGCTAGCCAGTCCTCAGGCCTGCACTTTGCTGGGCTTTGGTACAGCGTCTCTTGTTCAGTTGCCCAGGCTAAGGTGGAACTTCTCAGTCTCCTCGGCCTCTGCTGATGCTACAATGCCAGACCTGCGCCACTGTGCCTGGGGTAAAATAGGAGCTGTGGCATTTTTAAAAATTTATTCCAAGCCTTAAATATGACAGTTTTTAAGAGTATTTGACATAAATTTTAGTGTACATACACAAGTGTTCAGTGCAGATAGCTAGAATTTCAACGAAAAGAAACCAATTTCTGTCAGAAAAGAATGTGAATAGTGTGATTTTAAGTAGGTCTAGCTTGTTTAACAATACTTAAAAGGTCTAACAATGATCTGTCAATAAAAGTTCTGAAAACAGTTGACTCAATAAGTAAATGAGCACCATATTCTACCACTAACCTACATCTTTGATCGCAGGTTAATTAATTTTCCATGAATTTGTAAGCATTAATAAGCTTTTAGACTGACTCTGCAAAAGTGAAAAATTAAATAGAAAGTCTGTTTTCTTTCACTCTTTGCCTTCAAGGATTTACTTACCAACAAGTCTAGCTTCTCTTAAAGCTTTTATAGCCCCTCATGAAATACCAGAGGGGTGTGGGGTCATTCAGGGTCCGGGACAGGGGCTCACTGAAACTGTTTTTCTAAAAAGTGGGGATGGATAGCAAGAAGAAAGTGGGGTGGGCATTGGAGTGAAGCTGGGGAGTGATTTTTAAGTTTGCTTGGTTTTGCTTTTGCAAGGAGAAAATAACGCAAGGACTGGGAGGGCAACGTGGAAAGGCTGTCTCTGTCCCCGGGCAGAGACGCAGGTCCTTCCCAGGGTGCGGGGTGGCTGCCTCTCACCACTCCTAGATGCAGAGCCAGCTGCACCAGAGTCAATAGACATCCTACGTTGTGAGGCAAAGCTGCTGACTTAAAGGAGAAGCAGGGACAGCGATGACCTCAGGCCCTGGAGTCGCTGGCCATCTGCCAACCGCGCGCCCTGAGATTAGCCGCCCCGCGGCAGCGCGTGCACGGGAGAGCTGAAGATCCGGCAGGTGCAGGGCGCCCAGGCAAGCATGATCCTACAGCCATGCAGAAAGGTCCCTGCAGAGCAATGGGCCAAGCACCGCCTTGCCAACCCGAAGTCTGCAGAGAAAGCTGCGTCAGGTAAAGTGAAAAGTTCCTGCAGCTTCTGCGCAGGCCGCCTGCGCTGAGCCGTCGGCGGGCGATTCCGACCTGACTTCGGGCGCCTTGGTTTGTTTGTTTCTTCCTTGCTGAGCTGCAGCACCACGCCCTTTCCCTGCCACCCGGTCTTACCTGGGCTGCGTCCTTCGCTCCTCCCCCTGGCTCCTCCCGCCTTTGGCACCCGGGCCGCCCTCGAGCTGCAGCCCAGGGCGCTCCTGCAAGAGGCCGCGCAGAAGAGGGCCGAGCTGGGCCGAGCAGCCTCCCTTGCTCCCGCGGCTGCTTCCCCTTTTTCCTTTCCCAGAGAGACGGGTAAACACCCGCACTTTTCTGTTTCCGTGGAGCCCTTGGGTCCCCTCCCTGAGCCCGAGTCTGTTCCTAGGGTTTGAGTCCATCAGAGCTCAGGTCAGGGGCTGTGGCGTCCAAGTCGGCGCTGGCCCAGGGCCAGGTGACCTCGCGCTGCGAGTCTCTCCCCAGGGTGGGGGGCTGGCATCTGCCGGCGTGGGGGGTGGGAGGAGGGGTCCGAGAAGCAGGCAGGGCTGTTAAAACAGTTTCTTACCGTAAGAGGGAGTTCAGACCTAGATCTTCCAGTTAATCACACAACAAACTTAGCTCATCGCAATAAAAGCAGCGCGAGCCCGGCGGCCCTCGGAGGCGCGGACTCCGGCCAGGACCGCTCCGCCGGCGCCCGCCGCCCAGGACCATGCGGGCCCGCAGGCTCCTGCCCATCCTGCTGCTGCAGCAGGTCCTCCTGCACCTTCTGCTGCTGCCCACCGCCGCGCCCGTCGCAGGTCAGTGCCCGGACCCAGGTCTCCCCGCCAAGCTCCCCTTCCTTCTACTGCCGGTTGCCTGGCTGGCCCAGTGTGGTGTGGGGCTCCGGTTGGGTTTCACAACCTCTCCTCTGTGCACCTCGGGGCTGCAAAGCCTTTGTAGAGCTCTCCTGCAGCGATCCCCACAGGGCTGCTTTGCCCGCACCGCGCCCGGCCCTTCTCCCTGAACCCCATGCCACAGACAGGGACAGAGCAAAGCACCCCGTGCTGGCCGGGACTTTGTGCATTTATGCAAGTTGGAAGTCTAAACATCGGGTCTTCAGGGGGAGGTGGTGGCCAGCGGGACTCGGGCCACCCAGAGCCTGATAGTTAGAGCCAGGTCAGGGCATCCGTCGAGGCTTCATGGGGCAGTGGAAGAGACCGAGTACTACGCATTTAAATGCTCCAGAGAGAAAGCATCTTTGCGGAGCTCCTGCTCACAGGGTGTGGATTCCAGTTCTCAGTAAGGCAGCGCTCGCCTGAGGAGCAAAGCCCTGGGACCTGGGCGAAGGCCGCAGGCTCCCTGCTCCCCACCCCTGCTTCTCCTAAGGGCTTGCAGGTTGCAGAGGCTTCGCTGTGTTCCTGGTGCCTGGGAGTTGAAAGACCTCTTCTGCTGCTTTGGGAAGTTTGCCCTTGTTATCAGGACAGGAGGAAACATCTGCATCTGATTGTGTTATCGCTGTGGTGGCGGTGGCTGTGGCTGGGTCCTCGATGGAGGAGGCGGGACGTCCCAGACAGGCACAGGGAGGCAGAGAGAGGGCTCAGGCAGAGCTCTTGTGCCACTTAAAACAGAGAGGACTGTGCCTTCTGAGATAAGTCAAGTATGAAATTGATCAGACCTCTGATCTCAGCTCTGATGTAATAATACAAGGGTGGTAAACTCTGAGAATTTGCTAAATGGTAAGAAAAATCATTTCACTCATTTCTACTTGGGGACATGGCCCTTTGGGGCTATGACAGTTTGGAAAACAAGTAGGTAAGATTTAAAAGCAAGTAGGTAAGATTTCTCTGCAGAGGTGAAAAAAAAGTTAAATCAAACCTACCACACTATCAGGTTCAGATGCACCACGTTGAAAGACATTCTTACAGACATTACTGGTGTCAGGAATTCTGGGCATAAGTTGAAATCATGGCTAATACTTTGATGGATTTCCTTCATAAAGATTAAACTTGCTGTTGTGAATAACAGAGTCATTTAAAGTCATCCAAACTGATGCAGGCAGGATGCAGTGCTGAAAATTCAAGTGGTAGATCGACCATTGACAGTGTCTATTTGTTTCTGGCATGTATTCCCAGGTTTTGGCAGCAGACATGCACTTGCAGTTGCATTTCACTTTGGCTAACATTGAAGTGACTGTGTTCCTTGAGTATAGGAGAGAGCAGCTTCAGAGAGAGCTGGCAGGCAGGCAGAGCCAAGTGGGAATCACAGATCTATGCTATGAATAATTCCTGAAGTGGATAATACTAAAATTGTCACAGCAAGAGGGTCCAACTTTCTTTTGGGTGGCAAGATTATTTGAAGAGCTTTTGATAAAAATATTATCATTGAAATGGAAAATCAGGAGTAGCCTTTTTAAGGATATGGAGAGGATTTGTTCTTTTTAAATGTCTTCTAATATTGAGCATTGGAAAGTTTTGTTGTAATTGCTGTTACTGGTTTTGGTTATATTTATGTTGGTTCTACCATAAAAGCTAGCACAGTGTTAGAAAAGCAGTGGATATTGTAATAAGTTGCAAGCTACTATGAGCAGAATATATTCCGGAGAACACTGTATTAAAAGTTTTCTTAAGCAATATTACATATGCTTGCCCCAAGTCACCCTTATAGTTTAGTATTATTTACTCCCACTTACACTGAAATCAAAAATTAATTCTCTGTGACAAAAAAAGCATTAAACAAGTGCCTCTTGTGTAAGAGTTTTTGAAGAAAGTAAAATTGAAGGAGGAAAGAAGTCTATATTTGTTGAGTAGCTAGGACAAATCAAGTTCTAAAGAAAACATGACTTAATTCTAGTAAGATTGCCATTGGTGGGTTTATCTTATGATGGACACTTGAAGGTTGAAGACCTTAATTATCTTATCTTCGTTAGCTAAAGAAAAGAGGTTAAGAGTCCTACCAAATCCAGTGAAACTTCCTTGGGAGAATCATTTGGTAAATGTGCTCCATGCTGGAAGTTCTGAGGCTGAGAGCTTATTCCCAGAGGAGTGAATCAAGTCATATGTGGACAGGGTTTGATGCTCATGTTGGGTATAGATAGATGAGTAGAGGTGAGCTTGGCAGCTGAGGCAGGAGGCTACAGGTGGCAACAGTGCCACCGTGGGAAGTAGGAGGGATGCCACAGGAAGACACCACATGGCAGGTGAAGGATTAGGACAGGGTAGGTGTGTTTGGTATCCAGGGAAGTGCAACCTGTGGCTGGGAAAGCAAGAGAAGGTCAAACCAAGCATCTTGAAGGTCACACTGAGCTACAGTACTCCATAGAAAAGACTTAGTGGACAAGAGAGCCACTGGATACCGGCGGTACCTTGGAGTGGTGTCTGTGTTTGCTGTACGCAGGAAAGGTTGTAGGCAGAAATAAACAGAGAAGACAACAACCAGGGTGAGGTCTCTTTGTCTGAATCTTTCAAAGAGGGAGTAGAAAGGAGGCCGAGGGGAAGAGCTTGGGAGGCTCTAGGCTCACACAGTCACTTCTTTTCTATAAGCTCTTGGAAGAGATAGCAATGTTGCTTCTCAAACACCAATAGCTGGTTTATACCCGACATAGTGCCATTCTCCTTGATACCTTTATTTATCATATGGCTCGCTCAGTGAAAGCAAAGGTGGCCTGGCCACTTAGTGAAATCCAAGTCCCAGCTTGATATCAGGACTTAAACTTCTACTTGCAATTCCTGCCTTTGAGGAGTTTCAAATCTCCAATCATGATCACCTCTTTCCATTAATTATTTGGATACTTTCATCTTAACATTTGCTTTTCCAACTATTAGCCACTAATCATCTGGGTAGCTTTCTCAGAATTGTGGAGCCAGATTCTTGTTTCTTTCCACACTCTGAAAACCCTTTCCTTTCAGGATTTTCCTTTGAAGTCAATAGGTCATCTGCACAGAGGAAAATATATGAGGTACTGAGAGCAATGAGTGTGAGGCTGAACAACCAGGGGGAGAAACATGTCTTTCTTCAAACACCTTGATCCATTTGACCCCACTTTCTGGCTGTGGGTTTTCAATAGGATCCTAATGAGTTCAATTCGGCAACAGGGAACTCACTCTCTTTAGGAAACAGAGCTCATAGCACACGTCTCCACAGTGGGAGAACTCGAAGGAAGGAGTCATAATTTCAACTTTAGGAAAGTATGACAAATTTGCCATGATCTCCCACCTTTTGATTTCATTTTAGTATTTTGTATATGAACTGCAATTTCTGGTGATGCAGAAAAATATATAGCAACCAACCTGATCCAGTCATCTCTGCCCAAAGAAAGACTGGCACTGAAGTATTCTCAGCAAACTAAACATCAGTTGTTAGTACACATGGAAGAGAAAGTTGAAACTCTTTTTAAGCAAGAGGATTTTATTTTCAGATGCTGTTTTTGAATGGCTTGTTCTTAATTTTTCTCCTACTGGAGAAGTGATTGATTTTTATAGATGCTTGTATTACATGATATTGTGGCTAACTCAAACTTCATAATTTTGGTAATTAGTTAGCTAGTATGATTGAGTTATAAAGAAAAATTCAAAAAAAAAAAAAAAGAAAAATTCATACAACAAAGCAAGAGTACTGAGGAAGGAATCTTGGTATTGGTTTTAGTTTCTCTGATGGTTGTGTAGCTCCAGATAAGCATACTACTTCTGTTGTCACATAATGAAGGGGGATTGTAGACATATTCACTTTTCAGAATGCTTTTTGACCTTTCCTGCTGGAAAAATTTCCAGCAAGTGAGTATAACCTGTTTTTTAATGAGTTCAGACCACACATTTGCATACTTCATAAGGACAACTGAGGATCTATGGAATTAGACAAACAACAGCTCCCCAGAGATCTCTTTTCCTCCAAAGGTCTTTACTGCTTACCTTCCTCTGGTGTGGTAACTGCGTAAAGACACTGGTACAGGGGCAGAGACTCTATCTTAATTAATTATGGAGGTACATGTTGGTCATAGTTTGTTTTTTTGTATGGGGGACTGAACTCAGGACCTTGTGCTTGTCAGGCAAGCACTCATTCTACTGAGCTATGTCTCCAGCCCACTTATAGTGTTTTTGAATATATTTTATAAGCTTCTTTTACCCTTATACAATTCAATAAGTACATTATGATCAGGTCAGTTTTAATTCTGTCATTTTAGTTAGCACAAATATATATATATATATATATATATATATATATATATATATATATATATATATATGTAAATCTAGCGATATAGATATTGATTGATATCTATTTGACAGATAGTTTTAAAAATAGATCTTTCTCCATTGCTTAAAATATTTACTTCCCACTAACTGAAATTCATGACAGAAATAAAGTTTAAGCAGAGGGATGCTTTTGCCACTTGATAAAAAGCATTCTCTTCTCCAGGGTCACAAAACACAGGATGACATTTCAAAAAGAAAACAATATTGACATAGCATTTTTATGCTATGTCATAGCATTTTTATCAAAATCGATTTCTAACTACTTACCTAATATTTGTAGCTTAAGCAATTCACTGTCATGCACCATGAACATGAATTTCTTTCTGTGGATGGGCAGTTGCAGTGTGGACGTTGCAGGTGGGGAAAGACCACCACTGGGTGAGGCGGTGGGGTTGTTAGGACTGCCCTCTGTTTGCCAGTCGTACAGGACATTTGGTAAACACTCTTTAAGTCACATGTTAATACATCACCTACTGGGCTGAAATTTTATGAGAGCATGGTGTCTGTTGTGCTATAACCATCCCATGTAATAGGGGAAAGGAAAGTTAAAATTGAAAGCGGTGCTACAGAAATTAATTACTGGTTTTTAAGTTTTCCAAAGAGCTGGACATTTCAAGGCTTTCATGTTCCTTCTTATTTATTGTGCATTTCCTGCTCTGCCATCCAAGCTTCCTCTTGATGGATAGCCCTGAACCAAATCTTCAGGAAAATGTTTACAAGTTGTATTTCCACATACATTCTTTGCAGTTCTTAGATAAAGTTGACATGGCAAGTGGAGTCCAATGGTAGCTCTGAAGCCCGGCAGCTGGGCTTCTGATCTGAGGTTTGTATGTGGTCAATTAACTGCTCCCTGTGCTTTGGTTTCATTAACTTAAAAATGATATACTTTCATTGCCTTTGTTAGAAGGATGTTTGAATGCATTGTCCAGAAGAAGGATGTAGTCTCTTCCATGCTTATGATCCTACAGCTGCAGTGGACCAGACACTGTGAACCATACTGTGCCAGGGGCAACTTGACCATGACCTTGGAATGACCTTCAGAGCACTGAGAGTAAAGAAGCAATTCTTAAACTCTCAAGTAATCCATACGATTAAGACTTTAGGAAGTTTTGGATTGGTTTTCCAGGTTTGTAGTAGGAGGGTTCATCTTATCTGGAAGCCTTGTATTTTCATAAAGAAAAATGATGCTGCTGCATTTAGGGATGACATTTACACACAGTTGATGTACAGCCTCTGGCTTGATCTCAAGACAAACATTCAGAGGACACTAAGAGATAGTATGCAACTGCTCAGGATCCGTGACTTGTGGAAAGTGAAGAGACTGGCTAGATGTGGATGGTATGAGACAGTTTTTAAAGCAATGAAGAAAAATTTGTCCAATGCATGTTCTCTTTCTTGCCTCTAACTTGCACAGGGCCAGTTATGGAAGAAAAAAAGATGTTACTTATAAAGCAAGTAGTGGTGCTCCTGGCTCTGATACCTGATTGCTATTTGGAGAATATATTTCTTGACAGTGAATTCTATCCTGATTGTTAGCTTAATAGTTATTTCCTTAGGATTATTTATTTATTTATTTTCTGTATTTAGTACAGGATCTCCAGGGTCTCACCACACAGAGTGGACTTTGTGATTATCCTGTTTTCAGCCTCCCAAGCACTGGGATTAGAGGCATGCTCCACATGCCCAGTCTCATTCAGCATCTCAGCATGCCCTGGGGGTGGGGCCAGCATGGCACAGTAGGAATCGTACCCTAGTCCCTGTGCCTGCTTAAGCAGGTGCTATAGTCTGCTGATTTATCTGGCTGGCCCTTCTTTAGGTTGGTTTATTTAGGATGATCTCTGTCTTAATTTTTTATGGCATACTTCCTTTGAAAGTATACAGAAGAGTAGCTGAAGGATACAGATGAATCAGGGACAGGTTCCTTGTTTTCTCTAAATTGCAATCATTCTCTCTGGCTCACAGCTACTTCCCAGGCCTCTGTTCTCCTAAGACCTGGAGGTTTTAGCAGTTCTTAGCTGAAATCACAGCTTGCAAGTGATGCATGAATTCCCTGTCCATGTAAGACTTGAAAGCATGTTTTCCATGTTTATAATTTTTGCATTAATAGAAGGACAGAAGAAGAGAAGAAATACTCTTCACGAATTCAAAAAGTCAGCAAAAACTACACTCACCAAAGAAGACCCGCTACTGAAGATCAAGACCAAGAAAATGGGCAGTGTGGACCAGTGCGCTAATAGATGTGCGAGGAATAAGGGGCTGCCCTTCACCTGCAAGTGAGTCTTGGTGGGACACCCACTCCTTGAAACCATGTTCCTTTCTGGTCTTCTGTGGGCCCAGTGAGTTCTGCTCTTTTGACTAAGCTTGTGTCTGGCTTTAAGTCATCAAACAGAAATCCGAGTTCTCTGAGAATGAAGTAGAACCCGAGTCTGGGAGATTGCAAAGTTGTCCTCTAAAACCAATAGGGGTTTTGCTTATGAGCGCTTGAAGTTTTTACTAGGAGCAGTAGACTTTTGGGGAACTCAGATCAACTTAGGTTATTGTCTATCTCTTCGATATTGTAAAATATTCTATTCAGTCTTTCAGGGTAAATCTTTTCCTTCTCCCTTTTTTTCTTTTTCTTCCTTCTTTTCTTTCACTCATCCTTCCTTTCTCTCCTTCCTTCCCTATTTTCTTTTGCTCTTTATCCCCTCTCTCCCTCCCTCCCTCCCTCTATGCTTCCCTCCCTTTCACGATCTTTCAAAAAGACTGGAGGAATTTTCTGAATAGAAACTGGACAGTGGCCAAAATTCGCTGCAACTTATATCTTTGTCTTTGGGATTTAAATAAAAGGTGTTGAGAGAATCAGTTAAAAATTACTGAAGGGACTGCCATCTGCAGCAAAGGCCATGTGAGAGAATTTAGGGCATAGTGGACATGAAGTTTCAGGAGAGAGCTATAGAGCACTTCTGAGAACTTAGGGGACTGCAGACAGAGGGCCCTTCTCTTTGTTCATCCTTGCATGGACCCTTACAGATTTGTCAATAATCTAAGAGGAAGCACCATGCTTGGTCAGTAAGTACATCATGGCATCTCCATAGTCCCTCACACTACCACAAGAATATGCCTTTTCTTATTCTTCATAAATTTCCTCCCCTTCCCTTATTGTTTTCTTAATTTTTCAATCCTTTTACAAACAGGATTGTGTGAAACATTCTTTTGAGTTTCAAATTCCAGTTTATTGTATTGGACAGTGACAGGCACTGTCACTGTGGACTTGGGGTTCAACAGTGTCATGGCACCAAGTCCACTTCTGTTCTCCTTTGCTGGAAAGCTGAGTGCTGCAGGCTAATGGTGAAAGGCGTGAGTAGAGAGCTTCACAGAGGGGAGCCGGGAAGACTGCCCATTATTATTGTCCAACTGCCACTTTGAAGGAAGGTGCTCTCTAACGCTGGAAGTGGGAAGTAAATTTTCAAGCAGTGTAAGAATTCTGCTCCTATTCTATGCCAATTCTGTGTCTTCCCCTGACTTTTGTATAAAACACCTTGGAATAGTTAAAAAAAATTAGGAAATGTATTACTTTCATTCCATACATACACTATGTAGATTTGTGTTGATGTTCCTTTGGCAATCAAATAGGATAAAGTTACATTTCTCCTTTTCAGAGTTGGGAATTTGTGGCCAAAAGACTGGAGAACTATATGCCATTGATTCTAAACTTTGTTTGTTTTTGGTGATACCAGGGATTGAACTCAGGACCTTGTGCTTTCCAAGCAAGCACTTATTCCACTGAACTATCTTCCTAGCTTGATTTTAAACTTTGAATCTGAAAATATACTCTCTGGGGGTGTATGTAAGAAAATATTCCTCCCATTCAATTTATGGTTATCATCCTAAATTGTTTATTCAATATGGACCAAAAGGATTTTTGGTATTATTGCAAACATGTGGCCTTATTAATACATGCAAGTTATCCAGGTATATGAACTTTCATACTTTCAGATGGTACTGTAGTTAAGTTATATGCGAGGTCCACATAGCATCCAGTGTCAGCAGAGCAGTGGACTGTGCTGCGGACTGGTTAGGAGGGGAAGAGCATTCTACCATGCTTTCCTCTAGAGTAGGTGTCAGTGGCACTGACTTGGTTGGCATTCAGGAGTCTCTTTGCTAGGCAGGAAAGACACTCAGAGCACCTGATTCTGGGGTTTCAGCGGACTGCTCATTAGCACGGTGACCTACGAGAGAAATCAGGAGACCTTTTCCAGCCATGACTAAGTAGAATTGTTTATAATAATTTTGAAAAGAGGACAAAAATGGAGGGACAGAAAAAAGTGTGATCAGAAAGTTGGAGATCCTATACACAATTTTGCAGCTGAAATCACCTACCATTTTTGTTTTAGTATCTTTTTTTTTTTTTTTTTTTTTGGACAGGTCTAGTGTCTATAGGGTCTCACTATATAGACTGGACTTGTAGTGATCTGCCTGCTTTCAGCCTCCCAAGTGCTGGGATCACAGGCATGCACCACCACACCCAGTCTCAATTGCCATCTCAGCATGCCCCGGGGACAGGGCCAGGATAACACACTAAGGAATCAAAACTTTGGCCACTTTGTCTGCCTAAATAGGCACTTTAGTCCATTGAGCTATCAGGTAGGTACTGTTTTAGAATCTTGGATATTTCCCCATTGCTTTTGGTAAAATCATTTCAATGATTAACAAAACAACAAAGCTAATGAAACACTTGGCTGTAGGAATAGTAGTTGTGAAGGTGAAACATATAAATAATTTGCCTTAAGACAATATATCGAAAGCATGTCCCCAAATATTGATAATTTTTAAATTCAAAATGTATAAACTAAGGCCAGGCATGGGGGCACACACTATACTTCCAGCTCTGGGGAACTGGTGTAAAAGGCTGCTGTGCTTTCCAGGCCTGCCTGGGCCACATAGTGAATTTAAGGCCAGCTCAATGACACAGTGAGGCCTCATCCCCCCAAAATCACACAATCATATGGACGTACATGAACAAACAAGCATGTTTGGGAAAAATGTACAGAAATGAAGTTATCCTTATAGCAAGGTTTTCCTCGCTTTAAATAAACTTTCGTATTTTATAACTCACTGGGGCAGGATACTATAGGCAAATATTCCTGAATATTTGATTTTAGGTCCTCCTTTCCTAGCAAAGGTCCCAGCTGGTTATTTGCCTGATGTAACTTAGGACATATCATTTTTATATATTTACAAATTTGGGAAAATAATTATGATATCATAATTATATTCATCTGTACAGAGGTATAAAGAAAGTCTCCCAACTAATGGGGCACTTACAAAAGCAATCTTTGGACATGTCCAGATCATCTTACTACCTGTTGGTTTCACTTGATGAAACTCTTAGTTTTCGGGAAGTCATTGAGAATAGCAGGAGAACATCTTAACAACTGTTCAGTCTGATATTTAAATCTATATCCACAATAAGTTAGCTGTGCGTGGTGGCACAGGCCTATAATCCCAGCACTCGGGAGGCTGAGGCAGGAGGATGGTTGTGAGTTCGAGACCAGTCTGAGCTACAAAGTGAGCTTAAAGCCAGCCTGAACTGCATAGTGAGACCCTGTCTCAAAAAGACAAAAAAAAAAAAAAAAA
>PVKA01033391.1:0-24434 GCA_004027165.1 Ctenomys sociabilis
TCATTTGTATCCCCATTTTTTGTTTAGTTTTGTCAGAGAAAGGTATGCCATTTAAATATTAAATATTATAGATTTATGAATTGAGCAAAATATTCCAACATAGCCCAGTAGTCCATAATAGTAGAGGGTTTTTCAGTTTGTCCTGTATTGTATTATTCACTTGCAAAACCCCAAACCATGACAGTAACCCAATCCCAATATTTGTATAGAGATTTTTTTTTTTTTTACTACAGCTAGGTCTTCAGATTTTTCAGGTGATTGCCACTTCAGCTGAACAGGGTCATGCACATAGAAAAAATATAAGTTTGCAAAGCAATTTTATAGAACAAGGCCACACTTTCCTTCTCTTATTATCTTACATGACATAAGAAGAGCAATAACAGCATATCTGGCCACCCACATAATGAACCTGAGTCCTGCTTGTCAAAATGACTTTGTAGAGGGATATGACAATCATTGCAGCAACTGAGGAAAAATTGAAGGCCCAGAACTCATAAAGAATAGATGAGGCCTAAATTGGAAGGAGGCATGTGTGGCACCTATCTTAAAAAGCACACAGAAATGAATTAAATAAGTAAGAATGAGATCTAGTAAATTACCTGTCGGATAGCTGGGACCACAGCAGCAGGATGTCATCTTACCATTGTTCCAATAATGCTGAGAAACAGTACAAGTATCACTCCTTGTATTTACTTAGGTATAGTCTTAGTTGAATGAAAACTTTAGGTTCAGAAAGTCTGAAGGTGTGTAAGTATGGGTTTCCCTAAAGGATAGCAATCACTGCTCTTCAGTATGTGATTAGATGGTCAAAGCCACGTGTGACACCTTCCAAATACTTGACTACATAATTTCAAATTTTCTTTTTTTATTAGTACATGTTTATAGATGTGAAGTTTGTGTTCCTCTGGGTGAATGGGTACCTGTACATAATACTGCTTATTTATTTTTCTAATCCCTTTCCACTTCCCAGCCACCTGTTTTCTGACTCTCATTTTCCTTTTCCATTTTCATTCTACTTGTTCTGTATCTTTAACTTACATTTATGACACCATTTAGGTTACCAGGGTCCTGTACGTTGCAGATCTCAGTCCTTCTTACTTCCCTGTAGCCCTGCTCCCGTCTCCATCACCTGGCCTGCTCCCCTTCAAAACCGCAAGGTTTCTCTCTTGTTTAGTGGAGTGGAAGGTACAGCTTTGAAGCCACTAAAGTTTAACATTTTCTCCTATTTACTTTGTGGTCTTCATTGCGGGAACTACACAATTATTCTTGTTTCATCTGTAAACTGGTACAACATTGAATACATTTTATAGTCAGAGCAGAGTCACCTTTGCACCTTTTCTTATTCTACTCCTTATAGAATAAATATTTTCCCATAGCAAAATGCTTCCCCTGAATATATGCCTCAGTAGCAAGAAAATAACACTGACTGGAGAAACTGAGTTTTACTCAAGCTCAGCTTCTTATTCCCATTAGTGTTAATTGTTATTTATTTGCTCTTCATGCTGTATGCTACTGTATCATATACTCTGAGCATGTGGGTCCTGCCCAGTGGTCACCACTATCACATGTTAGAAATCTTTAGAAATTCATTTTTCTTTGGAAATAATGTCATAGGTTCTTGCTTTCTGCTATTATTCCCTTTTAAACTCAATGGTTTCAACTGTATAAAATGTATCGTGCAAAACCAATTGAACAAGCTTTTAGTTATCAACATTTTGATGCAAATAAATTTCTGATTATTTCTTGAAGACTGCTATGAAGAGACAAATAACAGAGATTGGCGTGGAGAAGGAAGGGGTCATCTTCTAGAAGAGAACAACAGATATTTGGCCAACAGATGAAGGTGCTGGTGTCCAGATGGCCTCCCCTGGAGGCACCCTCAGGCCCTGCTATGGATGCTGCTGCTTGGCCATGTTTTCACTCTGTTTCTATGAAACATGTGGAAAAATTTTGAAGTCATAAACAAAAGCGTGTTAGAATTTCACAGAAAAGCACACGGTTTCAAGTTTTCACTGCTGACTATCGTATTTTCCAACACTAGCCTGTTTTTGTTTGTTTGTTCAGAATGATTGGCAAAAGACCACAATACTTCCCACATTCCAGTTCAGACTAACCGACTTCTTGAGGCAAAGCAGCCTCTAAAAAATTACTACCCATATTTTATAGTGTACTCGTGAGAACATTGTTTATGTGTTTGGATTTTAATCAAAATCTCTAGCATCGGGGATTTGTGCTTCAGTGATGTGCTCCTCTTTGTAATACATCACACTTTTTGTGCATTTGTGTTGTTTAGATGTCAGTTTCAAACATCGAAGTCTTTTGCGCTGGTGTCGTAGCTAATTGAAATGATGTGGCACATCATTAATGCTCACTCTGTCTTACTAGAGGAGGTCTAGGGGATAATATACGTGGGTTGTGAATTTCTTAAAGTTCAATCACATGTGTAAGGTGTGATTAAAATAGAGGAAATGTCTAAATGTTACAAATTTACTACAACAACAGCCATTAAGCTCATGAAAATGGCACCTATCAGAACACCTGTCCCATCACTCTTGGCACCTATTCACAGGGTATGACAGTTTTTGTTTTTTTTTTTAACATGAGCATCTTGATTTACACTGTTATGCTTGCCTTCGCACTCTGAATTGATTCAAACCATTTGCCTTGCGTCTCTTTTTGGCTCCAGAGAAGAACCAGAAGTCTCCCAGTGCCAGATTCACTGAATAGGATTGTGGACAATGCAATGTAATGTTCTGTTTTGACCAAAAATGCCATAAGCGTTCTAAGTTGATTTAAGACATTGAGGCAGCCATTGAAAGCCACACAGAGAACTTGTGGAACTGCTTCAGGAAGTACCAAGAATGATGGAATAAGTGTGTTCGAAGATAGGGAGAGTAGTCAGAGGGACATTAAAAGTTTTCATTTTGACTATAATAACAATTTTAAGAAAACATTTAAACACCACCATAGCTTGTAATTACACATCAAATATTTTAGTAAAGTATTAGTAGTAGACCACAGATATACTATGTCAGTCATTTTTGTAGTAGCAGAAATATCATCGATCTTAGAGAAAATGTCATGTGTTGTATGTGAATTATTAATGTAGTTTTATTTACCTAAAATCTGAGAAAACACACATATGATAAATGTTATAGAAATTTCTTTAAAATTTATATCAGTATCTCAAATCAGGAGTAAGTTGTAGTTTCTTGATGCCTGGTTTGCTGTTGTATTAGGATTTGATCTTTTTCACAAGAAATAGTAGTATAAGTTTAATTCTGCAAGAATTAATGACCAGTGTTGCATGTATAATAAGATAAATAAGAACTTCGTCATTTTTAATCTTATAAACAATATTTTCTATTCTTCCTTATCCCTTCTGCTACAACAAAACTCATATCATACCCACACTATTCTTCTCTGTACAATCCTCCAACTTTAATGGCATTCACCCTCGGAGTAGCCTCAGAGGCTTTTGGGGAATGTTTAGAGATCTTATTGAAGACAGCATATCTAGAATTTCATAGGAAATTCTCTCTTATAATGGAGTTTTCAAACTAGTAGTCGGAGAAAGCAATATCACTTTTCTGATTTATAATTTTTTGATACAGAGATCAAAAGACATCTTCATTGCTCAGGTTATATGTTAGCAGGAAACCCCTCTGTCCTTGACAAATCTGTACCGTTGGTCTCCCTATATGATAAGTATTGTATTGTTCAGAAAAGAAATCAAGATTTAGAAAAATTATCTAAATTTACTACATGTGTATTGTTCCCCAACAGTTATTAAGCATTTTAACATTTAACCAGGCAGATAATGACAGAGCTGAAATTTTGAAAAGTGCTCTAATTTGGTGCAATGTACTTTGTGTTTGTTAATCAAATGTGATCACTTCCTCTTAACACTGTTTTTTATAAGTTATTTTATTCATGTGTTATGGAATATACCAGGTACTGAGCATGTTTCCATTATTCACGCGATAGTATTCTTTTCCTTGAAGGGACAGACTTCACTCATCTGTATCTCTCCTGGGTTGAGACTACAAATTTTTTTTTTAAAACTTGAAGTGAACTGGACATCTCTATGCCAAGGAGTTCCAACTGTGCTCCATGTGCACTCCCTCTGCTTGCTCCTCTGGGAGCACACTTATCCCCATAGCTCCAAAGGAGGAATTTCTCTTTCTCCAAATCTGTCTTCTTCCCACAGATCCTCCTGAGTCATCTGAAGTGGAGAAGATGTAGTGTTGTCCCCCGACATCTCTATGCTGAGAGCCCTTCCTCGCTATTCAGTCTGTACCTGCAGAATCCTTATCATAAGGCCCCATCACAACCGCTTCACTCCTGGCATGTTGGCCTCCTCGGCACTGTCCCTCCACACTTCTCACTTGCCATCCACCCAACAGTGTCCCTTTGCCTTGAATGGACCATGTGTTTTTATTTCTCTTGATGATTTTTGTTCTCTATCTATAAAGTCTTTTCCTTTCAACCTGAAGAATTTTTTAAATCTTCACATCTTCAGTCAAATGTCATCACCTCAGAGACACTTTCTGTGATCTTTACTCTGATGTTGCCTTAACCATTTTTCCTTTCTATTTCTACAGCATCTTAGCACTCTTGGCTGTCATAAAAAGACAGGCTGCACTGTGTGGCATAGAAGACATTTATTTTCTCTTGAGACTGAGGGTTGGAAGTTTACGATCAAGACCATATTAGTCCTTACACCTATTTTCTATTAGATTTTTGTCTTTAGGACCTTGTTCAATCTTAGCTACTTTTTAAAGGCCTTGTCTCCAAATTGCATCACAATGAGGATACACAATTCAGTCCATAACATAAAAAATGTGAATATGTACTGATTTGGGTACTTATTTTGAGTACCTTAACTTGTTTTAGGTAACCATCGAACAAGAATATAAACCACAAGCCACTGCTATGGCTTATCTTTGCTCTCTCAGAGGGGGGCTGCACACAGTGTAATTGAACAATAATGGACTCAATCATTGTTGAGGCTGGGGCCTGTGATGACAGATAATTTATGTGATGTCTTCATCTTTTTCTTGGGTACACTGTGCTTTTCTTCAGTTTAAATCTGATGAACTGTAGTAATAATAAAAGTTAACACAATCATTATAAAAAAGTATAATTAGAATAGTATCAATTTTAAACTATATATAAAGCATTTAAACTTAATTATTTGTCTCTTTGGTACAGGGTCTTGCTATGCAACTTGGACTCTCAGTGGTCCTCCTCTCTCAGCACCCCCAGCATTGGGATTACAGGCATGTGTCATCATGCCAGGTTTCAGTGGCCAGAACGGTTTGCCCTGGGCTCCCTGGGCTTAAGGACTAGCTCAACATGCAATACCAGGGATCAAACCCAGGTCCTTGTGATTTGCAGGCAATAGGGGCCAAGTACCCATGATGAGAGACAGTTGCTGGGCAATATGATAGTTTAGACCCCTGAACTATCTCCAGCTTCTACAAAGCATTTGATGCTCTAAAGATCAATTGATCTGAAATTTTACTGTCAATTATTAGTTTTCTTAAAAAAGAAAAAGAAGTTGGAATCCTCATAAATAATACTCAGCAAAATTGTAATATTCATATTATTCCTCCCATGTTTTATTTCTGTGCATTAAATGATCTTTCGTGAAATGAAATTTACAAAGGTTTTGTTGAAGTAATATAAATTCTTCATTGGAAAGATTACATAAGACATATATTTCAATGAAATCAGGGAATTGAAACCTAGAAGAACTTCCACCTTTCTAAGGTTTTTCCAATTTTGTTAACATGCACCGGTCTTTAAATTTTCTTTTTCAGTTCTTGAAGAACTCATTGCTTATTGTGAGTAACAAAAGTAGAGAAAGAAATAAAATATGAACAACTCCATCTGCATTTAAAGTCATTGTCATTCAGGGGATACCATGGTGTTCAGTTACATAACATCGTAACACACAAGGGCTGTGCACCACCAGAGTTTGGTTAGCATGCTGCCCCGACTTCACAAAGTAACCCATTTCCACCATGATCAGTGAGTGTTTGGATAATTCAAAAGGTGCTAGCTCAGAAAGACAGACACAAGGGAGGAATATCCAACAGGGGCCAAGTACCCATCATGAGAGACAGATGCAAATAAATCATGGCTGGGCAATATGAAGCTTCCCTTTGGTTGCCTGAAAACATTTTAAAACAGGGCAAAAGTAACATTTAGCTAGAGAGGAGGGAAGAGCATCTTTTTCATTTTTGTATTTAGTACAGGGTCTACAAGGTTTCCCTACCCAGATTGGACTCCTACTGATCCTCCTGTTTTCATCCTCCCAAGTGCTGGGATTGCAGGTGCATGCCATCACACCCAGTCTCAGTCGCTATCTCAGTGTGCAGCTGGGGTGGGGCCGGTGTGGCATGCCAGGATTGAACCCCAGCCCCTGAGTCTGCCTAAGCTGGTGCTTTAGTCCACTGAGCTGTCATGCCAGCCAAGAGAAGAGTATCTGAAGTGGCAAAGGGCAAAGCATGTGATTCATAACTAGGAAAAGAAACCACACACTGGGAATTTGGTGCAAGTGGATTCTCAAAATGAACACATAATCCTATGAAGCTGCTGGATAAACCTGGGAGAATCAACCGTGGGGAAACCTGCAAAGTAAGGAGCCTCAGAGAAATAGAATTACATTAAATGAATTCAAGAATACAAATGAACTGCAGAAATGAGGACCAAGTGTTTGGGGAGAGATAAAGATTTCTCCCATTGGATAAAACAGAGGAGCTGCTGAAAGAAAAGTCTTCCTTCAAATGTACAGAAATCCACAGCAATGTTTAAGTAGACACAGATTGAAAACACCACGAATTTAAAAGTCCCAAAGTTCATTTTGTATAAAAGAATTTAACAGAGAAAGTTCTCTTGAGTTATAAAACTAATCATAATCCCAGATAACAACAAATGAAATTATGATTTCTTTTACATTTCAGATAAGCAGCCCAGGTGTTTTACCTTTAATCAGGAATAACCTTAAGCCAGTCCTTGACTTGCACATCTCTTTAAGGATAAGTTCTTTCCTGATTTGTAAGATTTTGTAACTGAGGCCCATTTCCACTAACCAAAATGACATATTTGAAATTAAATCATTTCACAATAAATGACATTTTTTTAAATTTTAAAGAGTAAAAAAATAACATAAAACATTAGAAATGATACAGAATTTCAAAACACATGATGCTATGAATTCAGTAATGGTTATTATATTGCATACTGCTGTTGTTTTCAAAGTACTTTCTAGGATTATCAGATATAAGCATAGAAAATTGGTCAAAAATGTTGTGTTAATTGTTTCCTTCAGTAAATGGATAGAAACTAGCTTTGCAGTTTTCTTAGCTATCTATGTACAATGGAGTGTTATTCAGCTATAAAGAAAGGTGAACTCCAGGCTTTTATAGGTAAATGGATGCAACTAGTAGTCATAGTCATAAGTGAAATAAACCAGATCTGCACATGCAAACATTGTATTGTCTCCCTAGTATAAGAACCTGAAAAAGTAAATAAAATCTGAAAGGTAAAATAGATGCTGTGAAAGGGAAAGAAACTGTTCAAAGGGAAAGAACATCTAGAATGAGCAAAAGGAGGAAGAATGTCATCAGATTTTTAAGTTAGACTTTTTTAACCATGGCAGGGGTTCTGTTAGATTTTGAAAGGTCTAACTTTAACAAGGTTATGCTCATGTACAGATCAGAAAGATGTGGCCCAGTTAATTACTGCAGAAAGGAAATAAGAAGGCAGTGCTCTCTACACAAGAGGCGGGATTAGAACAGAATGATGGCTTCCACAGTCGGGATGTGTGGGGAAATCTCACAACGGCAGCAGGCACTGAGCGAGTCTCAAGTATGGCACAGGAGTAGGATCAGTGATATGACAGACAGGCGGCAGGAGACGTGCACAACTGCCTTTCAGTAGCAGAAACCTCCTTGCTTGCTGCTTGTGCTGTTTACTCTGTCTGCTAAAAATAAGTAGGCCTGCAGAGAATTCAGAGCCAGAAATCAGGGCTATGAGGCTTAAAAAGAGGAAGCTTCTATTTTCATGCAGGCTGGTCCATTAAGTCAAGTAAATGAAGAAAATATTCTCAAGTGCTTGTGTGTGAGCAGTGTATTTAGTCACTGGGAATGAAACAATAAACATAGCAAGGGTCTCCACTAGCAGGGATTCTATGTGTGTGGAATATAGAAGTAAGAAACCAAAACAATTGCATGGTTGCCACAAAAGGCAGAACTGAAGGTTCCAGCTAGGTGACTTTTACACGGGTCTCTGGGTGAGGAAAGATGTCTTCCTAGTGACTGTGACAACTAAGACACAATTGAGGGGACAGTTCGATGAGGAGAGGTGAAAGATGGGTTCTAAATAAGTTGAAGCCAAAGACAGGAGAAAAATTGTGTTACACAGAATCAAGCAACAATGTAGTTAACTTAATGTAGCTCACATAGCCTGAGTTCAGAGTTGATGTGAAGGTCACCTTGGGTTTGCCAGCTTCTAACAAATACCAGTTTTTTTTCCTGGAAGGAAAATGGGAGGATCTGGGTTAGCTGTGGCACTGGATATGATGTGAGAGTTTGATGCAACATGTATGGAACAGTGTGCATGGGACGAGTTCATGTGACACAGAGAGAAGCAATAGACCTGCTGGAAGCCAGACTGTTTAACAAAAGATGAGCCTCAAAAGCAGAAACTTAAACAAATAAATAAAAGCTATCTTTGAATTTCAGGCTAGTAAACTAAAATAGAGGCAAAAGATAAAAAACCTGCAGATTTGAGGGTCAGAGCAGAAATAGGCTTAGCACTGCAGTGGAGGGTTGATAAGATTCCTATCGTCATTGACTACATGGTTTTGGTGTAGAAAATGTCAAGTTTATCTATTTATTTATTTATTTTTTTAAATGTATTTGGTTGTTGCAAGATCTCACTATGAAACTCCGACTCGTGGTGGTCCTCCTGCTCTCAGCCTCCCCAGCGCTGGGATTATAGGCATGTGCCACCACACCCTGACTCTGTGTCCTTCCAGGCAGGCTCAGCCCACCTGGGGGCAGAGCTGGCACAGCATGTGGTGCCTGGGATCAACCTGCAGTCCCTGCATTTGCCTAAGCTTGCCTAAACAGATGCTTTAGTCTGTTGAGCTACTTCGCCGGCCCAAAAATGCCAAGTTTAAACGTTACATAGAGATAAGGAAATAAATATTAAGATTTTCTTAATCTTAACCTTAGCTAATGATTAAGATTTTCTTTTTTACTTTTAGGCTCATTTTTCATGGCAAAAATGTTTTGCTAAAGAGCTTTTATTTGGTGACACACTCACTTCCTCATGAGATTTCCAAGGATCCACTTTATAGTGCAAAAGATGAAACACCCACCCCATGGGCTAAGAGTGGTTTATTTTTATTACATTGTGAGTGTGGCTCAGTACTTATACCCAGAAGCTTCCTAATGAAGAAAGCTGAGGATCCTAAGGTCTTAGGTAGTCTGGAGATATCAGATGCAAGTCCCAGAGTCCAAAGACTGAAAAGCATGGAGACAGATGCCCGAGGGCAGCATCAAGGGAGGATGGGCCCCAGCAAGGGAAGAGCTGGAAGGAATTTCCCCCACCCTTGCTTTCCTGTGGGATGAGGGCCCCGTGCCCATTCAGTGGTGCCCACAGAGTGTGCTCACTCCTAGGATCTTCTCTGGAAATACCACCCCCACACACTAATGTAGAAATTCACCAATTCTCTAGGGATTTCTCTATTCAAATGTATCACTCCTGATTTTAGTAGTATATCAGAAAACAACTAATTAACACAGATGGTGTACCCAAAACCTCGCTTAATTCAGTAAATTTTGATTAATCCTCCATATATTCTTAAAAATGAGCTAGTTTTCAAATAATAACTCAAAAGATGAAAGGACATAATTTAGAATAGTGATGGTGATGCTTTTAAAGGCAGATACCCAAACTACCACCCAAAGCCCACTTATTTATCAAAAAGTTGCCAATACCACAATTAGACCTAAAAACTAAGGTTTTAGTTTAGAAAATGCAACTCATAGATTAACATCTGTTGTCTACAAAGAATAAAAAACAAAAACAAACAATAGCACGTGTGCCATATCTTCCTCACCACTGATTTAGTTTCCTTCTATTTCCCTCCAGCTACATTTCAAACTGTTTCTCTTTTTCTTACTTAAATTACTCTTTCACATAGATCCAAAGCTGGGATTATGGGTCTGAGTACTTCTGGTATCATAGATGTGAGTGCTACACCCAGCCTTGAGCAGACAGATGAATGTAACATAGGAGAGACAGAGAGACAGACTTGTTCTGTTGTTGTTGCTGCTGCCATTACTCCAGTTTTCTGTTTTGCTCTTTGCTACTGCCATGAATGGATGCTTTCTGCCCTGTACCACTTTGCCTTGGAGCCAGCCACATATAAACTGAAACCTCCAGCAACTATGAGCTAAATGAACCCTTCCTTCTGTAATTTTGGGTGTCTGGTATTTGTCCCAGTGACAGAAGAGTAACTGAGACACCTGAGCATTGATTGAGATTTTCTCTGCATTCTACATTTCAGAAAATTCCAAACAAATTAAACATGCTATGACTTTCTAAGTAGCCTTGTCTGTACCATCTCCAACTTGATGGCTTCCAACAGTAAGTGTTCACCATTTCTCATGCTTTTGGAGCCTCCCTGCTGAGACAGATGGGGCAGCTGTAATGGCTTCACAAACCAGTAGCCTAATCACAAAGTGGTAGAAAAGTTTCCAGCATACCAGGATAAGAGGCAGTAAAATTTGTTGAAGCCCAGGCTTATAGATCATACATGTTAATTTTGATGTGTTCTGCTCATCAAAGGAAGTCACAATAGCTCCCAGAGGTCCAGTGAGATAGCTCAGTGGATTTATCACCTGCTTTAGCAAGCACAGGTGCAGGGTTCAATCCCTGGTCCTGTATGCCTTGCTGGCCCCAATGCCGGGAAATGCGAAGCAATCAGCTGAGTGCAGGCGTGGTGGTGAATGCCTATAACTCTAGTGCTGGGGAGGCTGAAAACAGCTCACTGCAAGTCTGAGCTGTGTAGTGAGACTCTGTACCAAATACATAAAAGGAAGCTCTCATGTTGTAAAGGTGGGGAAATAGTTGTCTACTGGTATAGACAGAGAACTTGAAGCTATTTTGCATTTTGCAAGAGTACCCATGATTTCCTTAATACAGATGTTTTAGACCAGGGGAAATCACTCATCGAGATGATTTACAGACACATGAGCTGCTTATCATAAAGATTTTCCAGAAGTGAGTAGACTATTTCTGCAAATACAGGGACATAACTAAGACAGTTGGCATGAGTCTCACCGGTGTTTCATTTTGCACCTAATCTGGCTCTAACACTGAAGTAGCCATGTTTTTAAAGCACTGCATGGTGTCTACTGCTCCAGTAACACCCTCTAGGCCATCATCATCCTATTAAAGAGAAGAATGCATCTAGAAATGGAATTCCTCCCTCAAAAATGAAAGTAGGTAGAATAGTACTTCTGTGAACCTCATCACACAAAAAATTCTTGTCCGTATGCTTTATAAACTGGCCCAGCAAGCAAGAGAAATAAAATGTATCATGTCAGCACTTTCTGATTATGAGACTGACGTGCTGCCTACTGCACTAAGGAGGCAGGTATGTCAGCACTTTCTGCTTAAGCATCATATCCCGATTTCCATAGTGCTCCCAGGACAAAATAATGAATGTCTGAACTTGAAATTCTTCATTGTTATTCCTAGGCATGGGTAGCATTTCTGGCATCTAATTTCATTCAAATTGGTGAGGCAAAACACTAACCTTTCCAGAAATTGGTCTCAGGCCCCTTTGATTGAAGATCTCCTTTGATGCTTTAAAATATTTCCTCAAGTACTTCCACTCCATTTTGAAATCAATTTTTTTTCATTACAGTTTCTCCACAGAAGCACAGAGTGTCTTTGACAGGCATCTTCATTAAGATCTCAGTAAACAGAAAATGATGGTAGCGTAGACAGAGATGGAATGAGCACGCTTGCTGTGATTCAGTGCCTCCCTCATCTATTGATATCATTTCATATATTTTTGTTGTGTTAAATTTCTACCATTAAAGATGGGAGCAAGAAAGCTCTTTGTGCAGATCAGTTCATTATGTGTTAACTCATCCAGTGAGTACTGCCAGAAAGGGACCCAGAAAAAGTGATATAGAAAGTATGCTGAATTTTAAGTTTAAAATGGTAGAACTGAGCTGTATGTTCAGTACAAGCACAACTGGCTGGGTGACCCTTTGTGAATACTAACACTCTGAGTTAGTTGCAAAATTAGCCCTTTAAACAAAGAGAGCATTGAATCCCTTAACATTGGCTGATGAGAATAGGTGTGAGAAAACAAAGCAGGGACAGGGTTCTGTGAGGTCCAGTACACCAGGTGGCTTTATGGGTGTCCTCATGGAGGTCATGATCTACTACAGGGAGAGAAAGCCTTTAATATGAAGAACAGTAGTGAAGAAGGAAAAGGCAGCAAATGAAATGGGAACTCTCACATTGTCAGGTTCAACAACCATTTGCCAAAACCTCTTGAATGTCAAAAACTGTGGTGGGTAAAATATAGTAATGGGTCCAAGAGGGTTCCTGACTTAATGACATTGTAGAGAATCTTACAGAAAGAGACAATAGAAATGTATTATTGCTGCACTTTAAACGGGCTGTAAATTAGAGCAGATGCACAATAGAGTAGAGGCTGAAGCACGGATGAGAGAACGACCCCTGGGCATGATGACCAAGGAAAGTCTTGGAGGTGTAGCAGGAGTAACTTAGGACATTAGGGATGAAAGGATACTCCAGAAAAGAGTCTATGATAAGGAAAGAAGAGAATCCAAGCTGTGAAGAAATAAGAAGCACAATGCATGTGGGAAGTGGCCTTCTGATAATGAATGTGCAGTTTAGAGACTTGTTTCTGGGCAAATGACACGTAGTTCTGGATGTGGGAGAAGAAAAACCTTTCTTCCTCAGCTCTCCAAGGCTCCCTCGATCATAAAGGCATCACCACATCAGTTTCTTCCCTTTTACTTCTTATTCATCACAGAATTTTGGTCTTTCTGATATACGGAAAAAGCTACTGGCCTCATATGAAAGTCTCCAAATCTTTTTCATCTAGGTAGAAAAATTCATTTACAGAGTTTGAACACTTAAGATTCTTGGCCTCTGCTGCCAGAAACAAGATTTAGCTGAGATACAAACCAAAGTTCATTCCTTTGGTTTCAGCAGCCAATTTATCACTATATAAATGTCAGATTAATTCATACTTAAATGTTTAATAGCATCTATCATATTACAGGCATTAAAATGTGCAGGTGAACTTTTGTTTCACCATTATCGGGCAGACAAATTAAAAGGTCAGTGTACAGAGAACTGTACCACTCAGAGTGTAGCCTCAGAAGGGGTCTCATAATCTGAAATTCAGAGTTTGTGAAATGTGCCAGGAGAGGTTAGGTTTCGGTGTTCCAGGGATTTCTATTCCCATATCTCTGCAGTGTAGGACATGGTTAGCCAATCCATTGTTAACCTATTCTGTGACCAGCATTGTGCTGGATATGAGTGAGACCCCAAAGCCCATCTTATTCCAACACATGACACTTACATGATTGCAGGAGAGGCAAACATTGTCCACTTTAGGTAATGATACTAAAATTGGGAAAAACGAACAACCTCAGTGAATTTTTGTGTAGTATCACTCCATTCCTTAAAGGGCATCTCTTCTGCTGTCCCTTGAGAAGCATACCACAGAATCCACAGATAGGCTAATTCGTCAGCTCTGAACTGTTTCCTATATTGAATTAGAACTGCAGGAAGAAATGTGAGTTTTCCTCGCTAAGACATAAAGTCAACCCTTAGGTGCTGATGGGTGGAGTGATCAGTGAAAACTACCTTTAAGAGCCCCTCCTCACGATTTTTCAGTTCCTGTTAAAAATGTTCTTATTGGGGGCCAGGGAGATGACTGAGTAGAATAAGTGCTTGCCTGCGAAGTGCAAGGCCATGAGTTCAATCCCCGGTTCTGAAAAGAAAAAAATGTTCTTATTTACCACTTTGAACAACTCATTTAATCATCTATTCAATTAATATCAGTGTAGTATACTCTGAAATCAGGCTAAGCACTAGAAATAAAGAGAAGACAAAAAGAGCTACCTAGTTAGACAGATGACAGCTAGCCACCCAAGGAGAGAGAGCCAGGGGTGGTGAGCTGATGGGGAGAGAGACACGGAGTCAGCGTTCCCTTCAGGACAATCATGCATTTGAATTTTACAACCCGTCTAATATTAAACTTATCTCTCTGAAAAATACATATCTTTTATATTTCTTACTTTGATTTTCTTTTGTAGTTTTTTGTTCATTCACCATAGATATATTTTAAAAATTAGTGCTATAGAGTGCTTAGGAGCCAAGCTTAACAGAGCGATGAGCATGCCTTTGACTCCTCCAGGTACTAGCTATATCACCTGGAGCAATTTACTTAGCCATTCTGAGCCTCAATTTTTGATATCTGTAAATGGGAATGATATTTATTTCATAGAGGGTTTGTGGGAGACATAAAGAAGTTGCTTGGACTGGAGGTTTTAATACAGGAAAGATCAAATATGGTGTTGATTATAGTTCCACTCAAATAACTGAGCATCTCTCATAGTTATGCTTTTATTATAATACAAACATGAGTAACTTTATTCCTACTCATGTGTGTGGGCAAGTGGTACAAAATGGATTCATAATTTCCCAGAGAATTTAACCTCAATTATTTTGTCTTCACCAACTCAGAATTATGAAAAGTTGTTATTTAGTGGCAACTGATACAACACAACGCAGCCTACCAAATACCAGTCAGTCGGTGCACACTGGTCAATACCACCCCAGTCACAGCCTGCCAGGGCGGGATGGTCATTTATTATTTGTAATTGTTACCTATATCCTTTAATAGTCAGCCATGCCATTGGTGTTCCACTTGCAGGAGGAAAATAAACCTTGGAATCCTAGCAGCCTGCAGCCAATCCACCGAGCTTCATTTGGGATTGGGTGAGAACAGTTGCTTCACCTTAAGCCCAGCCTGGAAGAAGAAAACAATTTTCTCACTCATAAGAGAGCACGCTCCATTGCTTTTATCAGTGTGCTTCAGTTTTTAAAGACAAATCAAAGACAACAGGGCACTCTGCTATTCCTTCTGTGCTGTTCTTTTCATCCAGATTTTACTCACATCTCAGTATAGCAGCCTAGGCAGAGTGCTGAGAGCCACAGGGCTGTGCTTGTGCTTCGAACACACTGCAGCACTGTAGTATCTCTGAGTTGTCACAAAATGTCATACATGACACAGGCCCTGTCAAGCAATATTTAAATGCATATGCATAAAAATGAAAGATTATTTTTCACAAATCAGGCCTTCCCAAGGAAGCTTTCTTCTGATCTGTCTGCACCGCTAAGCTATTGCATCCAGTGACCTCTGCCACGAGGACAGTTTGCAGCCACATAGCAGTGAGGTTATCAATTTTATTTCTTACTGTCTTAGGCTAGTGATTTGGTTGGCAATTCTGTTGTAATTAGCACATCTAACATTATAATTATCCCTTATATATCTTTTAATGCTTTGCAGTCACTGAAAATTACTTCTTTTGGTACACTGATAATCTCTAGTAAAAAAGAGCTTGATTAAGTCAATAAAATCTCTTCATTTTTTATTGTTTTCTAGTATGTGTAAATTTGTAATCCTGCAGTGCTTGTTATCTCCATGTAAAAATAAATAAATCAAAGAAAATGTTGAGGAGAATAACAAATCAATGTTGAACAGAATTCAATAATGAGAAGAACAAGGGTGGCAATTATTGAGTGTAAAAAAAGCCTGAATAGATAAAGGAGAGAGCATGGAAAGGAAGGTGTCTTTCAGATACCCAGGCATTTCCATGGTGGCTTTGGTTTTAGTAATATATATTCTCCATTTGTGTTTTCTTGATTTTGGCATAACTGCTGCATGAGAAAGACAATGTTAGCATCTTTCTTTGTACTGGAATATCCTGAAACGAAATTCAAGGTCACTATTTAAGATTTTTGACTAGATGTTGATTCACTTGTGTGAAGTTTCTGAGCAGTTTTTGAGCAATGGACATTTCTGAAGATTTTGTATTATGCAATGTAAGTCATGAATTGAGAATCAGAACAACATGCACGAGAATCTCCTTTGCGAACATTGACAGTTGCTTTCATTCTGGTGATTTCATTCTGAAGGATAAATGACTTTTTACTGTGTGTAGAAATATAATTATAGAATTTTGATTATTTAAAGTGCAATGGGCTGCCCAGACAGCTCAGCGCACTAAAGTGCCTGCTTAGGCAGAGAGCAGCTGCTGGAGTTCGATCCCCAGCATGCTGTGCTGGCCGGCCCTAACCCCAGGTCACGCTGAGACAATGACTGAGACTGGGTGTGGTGGCATACACCTGTAATCCCAGTGCCTGGGAGGCTGAAAACAGGAGGATCACTACGAGTCTGATCTACATAGTGAGAACACGTAGACCCTGAAAACCCTGATTAAGTACATTAAAAATAAATAAATAAAATAAAGTGCATTTACATGTTCTTTTTCTCTACGTGTTTTTAGACAAAGTTCTATAGAAACAGACATGAGATGGAGTTGTATTTTTGAGAGTTAGGTTGAGTAGTACTCTGAAGATGAAACCTGCAAGGGACTCAGAAGAATCAGAGTGGGGCAAAGGCGAAGTTGGCCTATAGGAAGATGGGACTGTGTCACGTACAAACACAATCACTATGACAATTTAGAGGGGAAATACGCAGCCAGTTAGTTTGCATTAGAAAAAAATTCTTGTTGGAAAATACAGACTTTTGTAGGAGGAAAGAAACTAGAGAAGTAAGTTTAGGGAAACCGCAGTCTCCAGATTTGGAAAAGCATCTGAATGAAAGCAAAAATAGAAGCATAGACTCTTCTGTTGGTAGGAACTTGGAATATTAGGTGTGGAAAGGAGTGTCAGGTGCTTGAGGGACTTGAATGCTGCATTAAGGGTCTAGAGCTTTTAGGAGACAAATGAAAACCACCAAGGAATTTTAATTAATTCATTCAATAAGTAATTAGTTGGTACAGTATCTCACTACACAGTTCAGAATCATAGTGATCCTCCTTTCTCAGTCTCCCCAGTGTTGGGCTGACAGGCATGTGCCAGTACATGGTGGGCTGACACAATATATGGTATTGGAGAACCAACTCAGGCCCTTGGCTTGCCAGGCAGGCACTTAGACCAGCGAGCTCTATCTCCAGCCAGACCACTGAGGATTTTGAACATGATGAGAGAATAGAATTCTCTTGGGTTAAGTATAAATAGTTTTCCTTTTTGGCCTTTCTTATTTCTGCTGAAGAACACAAAACCCTTAATTTCAAATAACTAACTTTTGCTATTAATCTATTTTGTGATTGACATTTCAAAATCAATTCCTAGTACATTTTATAGGGATGCCCATAAAATAAAAGGAACACTTAATTTTTAATGTTAATGCTCTCTAAATTATTTTTTAAAGCAATATTTCTGGCACTCAAAACTAAACAGTTTCGACTACTCACATATCACATATCAACACAACATAAATACAGACTTACATTCACCCCAAAACTTTATATCTTATTGGTTCCCATCACAGTTAACAGTGTTCTGGGGAATATTATGCTTTCAAGTAAATCTACTCATAAGCATTTCTGTACTTTAGAAATTGTGACTGTTATTTGTGGGTATTCACATGCACAGCAGGAATTGAGAAGATTAATTTGTTTACTGTTTTAAGTCCACATTAGAAAATGTGGACACAGTGAGATTAAATAACTTTCCCAGGAACATTTATTTAGTCAGTGGTGGGTTCAAGAAATTACATTAGTTGGTCTGGCTCCACAGTCTGAGTTCGTAAGCACATTGCAGTTCTACTTCTGACTATTTGGCAAGAGGAGATCCGCAGAGCTCTTAGAAGCAGTGAGGAACAAGGGGGCAGCTGGTTTTGTGCAGCTAGGCATCACGGGAATTTGACATCTTTTATGGGGTTATTAAGTGGAAGGGTGATCCTAGAAGAATGGGATGTTGGCATATCTGGATCATTCAAGGCAGACATCTGAATTTTGGGTTTGACATGTTATCCCCCTTTCATCTTTGGTCATTTCTCAAACTGACCCATTTGCTCCAGTATCTTCTAAATTGATCTTTATTTTATTTTATTTATTATTGTTATTATTATTATTATTATTATTATTATTATTATTATTTGCAGAACCAGGGATTGAACTCAGACCCATCATGTGCTTGCCAGGCAAGCGCTTATTCTACTGAGCCATCTCCCTGGCCCCTAGATCACTCTTTTTTTCTTCTAGTTCCACAACCACAACAACAAAGTTAATGAGTAGAGATGACTTCGGTAGATCATTCTAAATGATCATTCTTCAATGAATCTTAAATACCTCTCACAGAAGATTCTATGGTACATCAGTTTTTTTTTTTTTTTTAACTGGGTGTTAAACTTTTTTTTTTTCAAATTTTTAAGCATGGTTTCCTTTTCTTTTTTGAGGATCAAGAATTATTTCTTTCTAAAGAATTCCTTTACTTGGTTCTTTGTTTACCACCAGTAATTATCTCTGAAATGTAAACCAAACTAAAACTTTTAAATTAGACATTTTGCTACTAACTTATGTAGCTGTCGTCATTTCTACATTTTTCTTATTAAACAAAGTTCTCTTTTACCTCCTCTAAATTAGATCACATCAGGTTGAGCTAATGCCTTCCACTTGTTGAAATGTTTGATAACTTTGATTTAGCTGTACAACAAATTCCCTGCTCCCTAAACTGAGTTATTTGAGGAGAATTCAGTGAACACATTTATCTAAATTACAGAACATCAGCACCAATATTGTGGAGAAACTGGCTAGTGAATGGAAACATATCCAGCTTGATATGTTATAGCACAAAAGAATGAATCTGCGTAGGAAAATGTCCAAGGGACCACTTCTTCTCTTCTCTTCTTTCCATTTCCACAAAGAAAATTTTGTCATTTTTAAAATCAACATATAGACATTACATTGCACCTACTTTGTAGATATTGTGGAAATTAAATGAGATAATCCAGACAATTAGTTCATCTTCAGTATTGTTATTTTAATCAATTAACTGTTAATTTGTAAAACAACATTGATAGTTCGGTACACATAAAATCTCTAGTACAATAGAGACATGTAACACCAACAGCTTCTATGAGTTTGTTTTTATTATGATTTTTTTTATATCACCCACATAACCAACGTGATGCAAAGCCAAAGAACACAAAAAAGAAAGAGGCCACTGGCTATTTGTAAACCTTCCTTGGTGGCTGGATTTGCAGCCTTTCCTTTGAGGAACCTCACTTACTTAGTTTGCTTGGCAAGTAATCTTAATCCCATTCCCTTTGAGGTTCATGCTGTTCCTATTTGCAGCATAAGCTTATTCCTTTTTTTTTTTAAGCTTATTCCTTAAACTGTTACTGTCAACATCATAATTTTGATTTAGCATATAATACAAAATATGACTTCAAGATATATGACTGGTTTACAACCAGGTTGGATTTTTTTTCTTCTTGTTAGTAGAAGAAATAAATCACTTCATTATGTGGATACTAATATCCAAGTCTATTTCTTTTTTATTAATTTTATTGAAAAAGAAGTAGCAATGAGACAGTTTCAAAACAGGTTAGTAGGACAGTTACAACAATTAACACATTGCATGTTTTTGTCTTCCTGGTAGTTATTCATAGTACAAGATGCAGACATGATATCTTGTCTAAACGCTATCAGTTCAAAACTTTCTTCTCATTGAACTAAGAGAAAGTAGCTGTATATTTATGCTAACAATTATGCTAATGATTTGAAGGACCATTACTACAATTGTCCTTCATTTATAGCCTCCTTTTGTTTACTTTTGTCAGAGATGTGTATTCCATTGCCATTCATATATTGTAGGTGCATGAATTCAGCATAGTAATCCAGTATAGTCCAGTGGTCCATAATAGTAGTGGGCTATCCACATGACTGGCAATGTCAGAAGTTCTTTACTTGAGCCTTTTACAGCTCAGCATATTAACAAGGCTATACTTTTTATACCTCATTTTTATATTTTTCTGCTAATCAACATAAAGCATTTTTTTTTTACATAGCAACAAAAAAAATGTAACTTTTGCATCTGACAAGGTCAGTCGAATCTCTTCAGGATTTTAATCTTAAAAATTTCAATAAAGTAAAGGACTACATTACTGGACAAATCATTGCATGCACAATTCGAAAATATTGATCGGAATATGTGTTAACAAATTTCTTTATATTGTTTAGGGCATGGGTTATAATAGTAACTTTAGATATTGAATTATGTTAACATGTTAAACTTGGAGGATAATCACTAATAAAATGTAGATTAATAGAAATGAAGCAATGATTTAGGAAAACAAAAATTAACTAAAGAACTTGTCTTAGTTACTTTCTCATTGCAGGGGCAAGACATTCAGCATTCACAAGTTAAAAGAGGAGGAAAGGCTTACTTTGGTTCCTAGTTTGTAGTGGTTTCAGTTCATAGTCAGTGGCTCCAAGGCACAGCACAGGGACGCCGCAGAGAAATGGTTCATGGTTCACGGCATGACAGATGGCACATGAAAAGACGTCCTTCTTTCCCTTCTCATTTCATTTAGGTTACAACCTCTTGGTTGCAGGGCTGACCAAATAGCTCAGCGGATTAAAGCATTTGCAAGCAGGCACGGGGTCCTGCAGGGCCGGCCCCGCCCTCGGCTTGTGCAGACGAGGCAATTGAGACTGGGCGTGGTGGCACGCACTGGCACTTTGGAGGCTGTAAACAGGAGAATCACTATGAGTCCTATCTAGTAGTGAGACCCTGAAAGCTTTGTAGACCCTTCTTGCTGGCACCAACGTTTGGGGTGTGTCTCTCACTGAGTCCTTGCTGACCGATCAGTAGAAGAGTTGGGTGATCTGGTGTCCCATACCCACGCTCCAGTCACTTGCCTCAACAGCCATCCATGAACACATGAGTTTTCAGAAGTACAAGGAGACCTAAGCCAGAACAGAGCTCAACAGGGTTAGAAAGCATACAACAGAAGCATGAGAAAAATTAGGAAATATTACTTGGTTAACTTCTCCTACCATCAAAATTGTAGTTATATTTTCAATCTTCCATTCACATATGTGGGTAATGGAAAAACGGAAAAGGCATACTAGTTTTCAATATTAATCAAAAGAGTATTTTGAAAGAAACACTAAGTTCAAACAAAACTGACATTAAAATAAAAGGTAATTCTAACTTATCCATTAAGTTATTGAATAATGGAAAAATCAAATAAAAATGAATGTTTATCTAAAGTAATAGAGGAAAAAATATTAAGTCAAAAGCTTGTTTTTTGCAAATAATCAGTATTTTACCTTATGTTGAGATTTTGAATAAAAAGAAAAAAGTCACAAATAATATTAACAACAGAAAAGGGCATAACTGCAGATTCAAAACAGTCTAAAATTTTTACAAATATACAAGTTATAAATTCTATGTAGAAAAATGCTGATAAAGATATCATTTAACAACATTTATTCAAGATATATTCTTAATCACTAATATGGTTGGCTGTTTTGTTTGTGTTTGTTTCTTTGAGGCAGAGTCTCACTATGCTTTTTAGGCTGACCTTGAATTCACTAAGTAGACCAGCCTGTCTTGAACTCCTGGCCATCTTCCTAACTTGACCGCCTGAGTGCCAGGATACAGCTGTAAATCACGGTGCCCAGAAATCACCAATAAATTTCCAAAGTAATTTGATTTCTTCTCACGAAGAAACTAACTTGCCCACATGTTTTACAAACAAGTTTCAGTAAAATTTTCATGAAACACATAACTTTCTACTAGGCATTGTCTGACCTTTTCGTCAAAGATAAGGTGTTTGAAGTCGTCTCTCCATCTTCTAATCTGTTCTATTGATCTTCTTGCTTTTTTTTTTTTTTTTTGCCAGTAACCTGCTATTTTTATTATAATACCTCTGCACTATAATTTCAAGGACTATGATGCCCCCTGCTTTGCCTTTGTGGAGCAGTATTGGTCTTCTTGTTCTATGTCCCTCCTAGCTCCAAATACATTTTAGGAATGTTTTTTTCTCTATTTTTGCGAAGAATGCCGATTATATTTTAATGCAAAGTGTGTTAAATCTTTTAAATTGGAAGCATGACAATTTTTACTATGCTGGTTTTTGCCAGTACTTCTCAAACTCTAATAAAATCAAGTTATCTTTTTAGGGATCAAGGGATATTTTTCCATTTTCTGTTAATCTTTTAATCTTTTTTCTTAGAGCACTGTAGTTTTCAATGTAAAGATCTTTTACTTTCTTTGTTAGGTCAATTAATAAGTGTTTTGCTTTTTTGCTGCTATTATAAAAAGTATACTCTCCTTTCTTAATTTCTTATTCGTGGATAGGAGTGGCACTGCTTTTTTTTTTTTTTTTTTTTTTTTTGGAGGGGGGCATAACCGGATATTCAACTCAGGCCCTTATGCTTGCCAGGGAAGTGCTAATTCCACTGAGCCATCTCCCTAGCCCTCTTGCTTTTTGAGTGTTGACTTTGTATCCAGCTATGTAACCAAATTTGGTTATTAAATCTATATTTCTTCTGGTGAAGATTTTAGGGTCTATCATGTAGTGTATTATGTCATTTGCAAATAATGATAATTTTACTTCTTTCTTTCTTATTTCTTTTCTTCTGTCTAATTGCTCTGACTAATGTTTTTAGAACTCTAGGTGTGGTTATAATGGGCATACTTATCTTGTTCCTGATTTTAGAGTGAAAGCTTTTGGTTTTTATTCATTTAATATGATGTTCACATTGAGATAAAGACCATCTATTCTAATTTTCTGTGGAATTTTGTCATTAATGGGAGCTGGGCTTTGTCAAATGCTTTTTCTAAATATATTGGGATGATCATGTGATTTTTGTATTTGGGTCTGATAATAAAGTATGTTATTTATACAGATTTATATATGTTAAACTATTCCTGCATCCCTAGGCTGAATCCTACTTGTTCATGGTGCATAATTCTCTTGATGATTTGCTGCATTCTGTTTGTTGAAGATTTTTGCATCTGTGTTCACTAAGGAAATTAGCTGGTAGTTTTTTCTTTTTTTTTTCTTTTTTTTTTTTTTGGTGGGGGTTGAGCTTTCACTAGTTTTGGTATTAGAGTATTACTTGCTTTCAGGAATAAATTTGGGAATATTGCTTCCCTTTCAATTTCATTAAAGAGTTTGAGGAATATTGGCATAAGATTTCCATGGGAAATGTTACATAGAATCAACAACTTGGGTCTCATATTATAAGAATCTTTTGTACAGCAAAAGAAATCACAAATGGAATGAAGAGAAAACTCACAGAGTGGGAAAAATGTTTGCCAGCTATTCCTCAGACAAAGGACTAGAACATATAAAGAACTGAATTAGTAAGCCCAAATTTAAAGACCAGATTAAAAGATGGGCATCTAAAATAAATATAGTAACAAATACTGGACAGGATATGGATAAAAGTGAATCTTTCCTTTTCCATTGTTGGTGGGAATGTAGATAGCTACAATAGTGCAGACTGTGGAAATTAGTATGGAGATTCCTCAAAAAGCTAAACATAGAAATTCCACTTGACCCAAATTATTCCCTTTGCTCGTATCTTCCCAAAAGAATTAAAAGAATCACAGAATAGTGATAAAACACATCAAATTTTATAGCAGGACAGTTTGTAATAGATAAATGTTATAAGTAGTCCAAATGTCCAGCAATTGATGAATTGATAAAGATGTGTTTATTCAATCAATGGAATGCTACTCAGCCAAAAAAGAAGAAATAATTTGAGACATTTCTTTTTTTTTTCTTTTTTTTTCATTTATTTTTATTTTATTAAAATACAAATGTCAATCAGATAGTTTCAAAACACCTTAACCATACAGAGTCGATGAATTAATACATAGCAAACTGTTTTCATAACGCTTTGGTATTGTACAAGGTGCATACATGATATTATATTTACAGGTTTTCTTATAGGTGAAATTATATCAAAAATTCAATAATTATTTACCTAGTGGATGACCATAGCAATAAAAGCCGACATAATATCCTGTCCAACCACCATTAGTGCAGATCTTGCCTATAATAGAATTATGTAGAAGCACAGCGTTATCTATCCCAACTGTACTGTCTATACACACACATCATGATTTTTTCTTTCTACAACCCTTCCTTTGTCTACACCTGTCAAAAGTGGGCACTCCATTGACATTCAACTACCTTAGGTGCTTGAACTCGACACCACAATCCAACACAGTCCAGCATTCTGCAACCATAGGGAGTT